>WTSP01006778.1:198997-283785 GCA_025331215.1 Actenoides lindsayi | reverse complement strand
CTTTCCTTTCCTTTCCTTTCCTTTCCTCTCCTTTCCTCTCCTTTCCTCTCCTTTCCTCTCCTTTCCTCTCCTTTCCTCTCTCTCCTTTCCTTTCCTTTCCTCTCCTTTCTCTCCTTTCCTCGCAGTTTATTTAGGGTCAGGGCAGCCCACCAGACCTATAACAGACGCTCTCTGTTAACGCCCCTCCCTCCCCAATTGGGAAGAGAAAGGGAATAAGGGAAAGAGAATTAGCGATTAGAAAAGGAAACTAGAACAGCTTTAATGACAATGAAAATAATAAATAATGGAATATATAAACATATATACAAAACCAGTATCGAACCCAAGCCCCTGATGGTAATTACATCACCGTCACCACCGATGCTGTGGAGCAGGCACCGGGGGAGTCCCAGTCTGGGCCCCGCAGCAGATGGGAGCTGTGTTCCGGAGCTGGATTCTGGTACCAGATTCAGGAACACACAGATTGGGATCAAAGGCAGAATGGACAGAGTCCTTCTTGGATGCTCCAAGGAAGAAACTGGAAGAGGACCCGAGCCAAGCTGAGCAAAATAGGCAAAGTGGACCAAGTGGGCAAAAAGAGACGGCCAAGATCCTCATGATCCCTCAGCTCTTACAGAATATAACATACATGGGCTGGGATCCCTCGCTGGTCAGTTTGGGGTCACCTGTCCTGTCCGCTCCTCCCTGCAGGTGCAGCCTTTTACTTTCTGCACCCCCCCCAATGTGGTACACAAGATCCAGAAGTGGCCTTGGTCTGCACACCAACCCTTGGCACTAACTCTAAACATGGGGTGTTATCACTGCTAGAAGCAGACAATGTCTGCGAAAACACGCTGCTAACTTCAGACAGTGCAGTTAGTATGCTACTTGTGATAGTTCTGTCATTAAACTGAAAATTGTTAACAGTGTCACAGTCTGCTGTCCCTTTTATGCTGCATTAGGGAAAGGCCAAGAAGCAGAGTATTCACTATCATAACCTTTGCAGATAACTTTTATTGTAAGGCACCTTATGCTGCACGTGCTGGAGTTCCACTTTCCCTGAATAACACCTTGGTGCTGATTGTGCTCACTTTGATAATGCAGCCCTTCCTCCAGCTGGTATCAGTATGCAGCTCATGAGATCAGGCTCAGAAATCACAAATGCAGGATGTCATCGTTAGAAGGGCATTAGAGAGGGGGCTGACATGCTTGGTGCATTCCAGCTATGGTGACCTTGTGGTAGGGTTAGTATGGGACCGATGATCCAAAACATTGTATTTCAGGCTATTGAACATTGCCCCCTCCCTTACAGTTTCAAAGAGATAGATTTGTATTCTAAATGAAGCAATGACCTTTGATCTTGCTTTTTAATTAAGCATCTAGCTAGAAAATTTTGCAGGCCATGTTATTACCTGTGGGTTTATTATTAGATGTTAAGATAAAGGATTCAGAATATATGGTCCTGGGCCCTTCTCTATTCTTATAATGCCTTAAAGCCTGCTCTCTGCAATTTTAAAGATTTCATTCTAGCAATAAAATTCAAATTAGAAAAATGATGGCTTATCCTTATACCAGTTGGGCCAACTGGTATCAGCATGACTTCTTTGAAGTTAGTAAGCAGAATTTGTCCTGTGGTATCTCAAAAAAATTAGGCATATTAGAAAAGAGTTGGTCATTGTAAAAAGTTGAGTTAAATGAGACACCAAAGTTGACTCCAACCTCCCAAGCCCCTTCCCACAGATGGAAGCTTTGAAGTGGAATGAAAAGACTAAGTGAAGCCGTAATTACATCTTGTTTAACTTGGCCCTTTAAACAGCTAACCCGTTAACTTGCTTTTCTTTTTCACACATCTACATACTGCAGAACTTTTCAAATCAACATAAATCTTAATAAACAGATGATTAAAAGTTAAATCTATATGCTTCTGCTTTGATGAATATTGCACATGTACTTAAGCATACGTTTAATGGCTTTGAGGATCAAGACTTTTCTCCTTTTTTTCTTAAAAATGTCTGTCTTTTTTCTTTTGAAAAGGTGTTTGAAATCATGTACTATATGCACATGTGGGAAAGAATTAATCTTGGACTGGAATGTGTAGGGATCATTGTCCTAATAGGATTTAAGCTGTTTTTTTCCCCTTGCTTTTCAGTATTCACAGTGGCTGGAAAGAAATGGGGTTGTGTGGCTATTTCCCATATTAGTTTCTGTTAGAAAGGTGCACTAATGGCCATTTAGTTCATGGTGATTACGCAAAGTGCTGAAAATGGGATTACTATCTTTGACTACCTTTTAAAAGATAACTGGGTTTTTTCATTTTTCGGCCCAAATTTTTTTTTTTTTTTTTCTTCTTCCCCCCCCCCCCCCCAAAAAGAAGCAGACTGGTTTCTGGAAGTCCCTGACTTCTTTGGTTCTAAACACTCCAAAGGGATCCATTTGCACAGTAACTTTAACTACCTGAATCTTGATGTATTGAAATAGTGTTCATAGGGTGCTGGAGGAGAAGAGAAAGATGAGAAATCAGCTTCCAAGAACAACAACTTGTGATTTTTTTCAGAGCTGTATAGAAATCTCTTTAGGAGAAAGTGGAACGATGGATATATATTCAGGTTAAATAAGTCTTGTCCCACTGGTGGTTGCTTTCATCTGCTTTGTGCATTCAGGTGTTGTACCAGTTAGTTCTCCTTTCTCAGAGCCATAAGAGCTGTTTCTCTCACTCAGCTGAAGCATCTGCAGCATGAGGTCTGTCTATAGCCTGAATACCACTGCTAGCAGTATATCAGGCTCCCAAAAGATAATGAAATTACTTCAAAACATTCCCATCCTAAAGTCTCCTCACTGAAACTGAACTAAAAAAATCCTGCCATCACTCAGCACTCTAGTCCTGCTTCTTTTGAAATGAGACAGATCTTTTTCCAAGAAAAAGAGTCCCACAGTATCTAGAAGAGCCTCTATCACTTCAGATTTCCTGTGAGAGGCTCTGTGTTAGATACACTGAAATATGATCCTTGCAGTATGTCCAGATTACATAAACATGCACAAACTGTATACAAAATAATTCAGAATGTCAGGAAATATATTCCTTTTCCTACCCACCATCTCTTTGCCATCAGTGTCACTTGCAGAGGTGAGAAGAGTCAGTGAATTAATTTTACTCTGAGAGAATTTTAAAAGCATGAGAGTTTTAAAAGCCCCTTCTCATTCTGGTTACTCCTGCTGACTTAATTAGCTTTTCACCCCTGTAAGTCACAGGTCAATCTCATATTGAGAACTTGCTCCCACGCTGTTAGGTAATGCCGTTGGTGAGAAACTGCAATTAATAAATAACAAACAGTAATATGTGCAAGACAATGCATATCCTAAGAGAAGAGAGCCTGAGATTTTGTAAGCAGCTGAACAATATATTTTCAGAATCTAGAGAACAAACTAAGACAGATCCCCTCCATCCCATGTAGCAGTATATTGCTCCACAAATTTATTGCAAGAAGTTGTTTTTTCCTTCCATAAACAATTCAGATAGATGTGAACAACTTCCAAATAGCAACATAAGTTTAATTCATCTGTCTCAAGTGACATAACATATGTCACTATTGCCTGTTGCAGAAGCAAGGAAGTCTGCTACATCATGTAGTATTGCACTTTATAGCCATGCAAACCATGTTGTTAGTACTAGGGCATTTTGAAAGAGATATTTATGTGGCAATCCTTTCTGCTTGTACCTTCTTTGCACAGGGTGCTAAATTTTGCTTTTCTTGGGACGGGCTTGGTAGGAAAATACAAACTCTTGGAAGGAAATGGGTTACTGCACATTTTCTAGGTGTTTGAGACAATGTTTTCTTTCCTTTCTTTTTAATTTTCTATCTCTGAATATAAAACAAGATCTGAATGAGAAAAGTGAGATAAACTTATTGATTCACTAAAATGCTGAGTCTCCTCTCTGGAAAGTTAAGCAATTTTAAAATAAAATTTCCCTCTTTAATGGTCTGTGTAGTATTGTTTGGTATTTGACAATGTAATAATTTTAATTATAAAATACAAAATTTGGATCGAAAGTGCAATTATGTTAGGCTAGGAGACATTTTTCAATAGTGTCAGTAGGTGACACTAACCAATGGTATTTTTACCATAAAGAAATGTCACAGGAACTCAGGTTATGAAGTCATCAAGGCATAAATTCTAAAATTCCATTTTGGTTAACCTAAAACACCCATTTTCAGAGAAATCTGAAGGCAGACAGGTAGGAAGACCTCGAGCAGCTCTGATAGCATTTCCAGTTTCAAATCTTTTATTTTTTTAAAAAAACTATGCTAGTGTTTGTGTAACATGCTCAACCAAGACCTCAAATCTGTTCTCCAGACCTATAACCACACATGCTTCTTAAATTTGCATACAATTTTTGGGTTGGACTATGTAGATAATATTATTATCTCTTTATAAACATCATGTTGACAGATTTAAGAGTAAGGTAGAGTCATGGCATGTGGTATCTATTATGCATAAAACTGACTGTAATATTTTAACATAAAAAGCTTTTCAAACAACTTAAAAATATTGAGACCTAGCGGTCTAAAAGAGCCTGAAGACATGATAGTTACACTTCTAAAAGTCAAACAAGTCATTGAAAAACTAAGCTCTCCGTTTAGCCATTTCTATACAATGGGAACCCCAAAACTATTTATCAGCCAGAGATGACAAAAACAATTGCAAAGAATATATACAAGCCCCAACACTGAACAGATGTTTTACCACTTACATGCTACAGTCCTGAAATTTTTAGAATTACTCAGATGCTGCAGAAGCTGTGAGGCCTCCCTGTTTATTGCTCCTAGTGGGTATAAAATCAAATAATGATTTGTTTGCCATTTTATTTTATGGAAAGTTTTACACTGTCTAGTCCAGAACAACTATGTTGATCTTTCAAACGAGACATAAAACTTGAGGTTTTAACCACTTCTATTCATTAATATCCCTTGAAGGTGTGAGAGGATTTTTTTTTTGACAAGATTAGAAGTATTAGCATCCTGACTAAATTAGTGCTCTGGTAATTACATTCTTCTTATCTACATATCCCCCTGCAGCTTCAACTGAATATGGTTTGTCCCTCACCCAATGTGTTGTGCAGTGTTGTTGCATGTTGTTAAATGGTTTGCTTAAGTGTGCCCAAAAGCTGCTACTGGCAACATGTAGCCTAAATTTGCTTATTAGGCACTTGTTATCCCTTCACATTCTGACTCTCCGGGCTGGAGTGGAGCTAAAGGCATTCAAAGGATGGGCATGGGTGACAGTGGCCTGCTCTTCAGGTGTAAGCAACACCTTCCCAAATTAAAGCCTTAGTAAGGAGTGTTACTTTACCATTTGTGGAGAAGGAATATATTTCATTTCTCAATAAAATATATTCTCAAAAACTGCAAGGGCAAGGGAAAACTAAGGGCAAAAGCTGATGGGAACACATAGGAAAATCTTCAGCCCATCAATATTTTCTGTACTGCACACTCCGTCACAGCTTCCGTCTTTGCTAGAAAAGATATGGGAAGGGACATACAAAACATCCTAAAGGACTGAAGTGCAAAAATTACATTAAATTTCACTGAAAGTAAAGCACCTAAACCCACAGGCCCCTTGGAAATCCTAGCTATTGTATATAATAGCAGGGAGCAGAGCCAGAGGCTCCATGCAGTCCTTTGGGGATTAAACTATTGCCAAACCTTTTTATGTGCAAAGCTCTCAGATGCTGCCATGACAGGAGCAATACAAAACCTTAAGTAAGCAGATAATAAACTCTGATTATATATGAACTACTATCTTTTCTTTCCCAAATAAATGGTGCTGGTGTTGCCAGTTTTGAAGGGTGCTCTTTGGCTCTGTTCTTGGGGCAATGGAAACTGATGATAAGATAAGCACACAACAAGCAATAATAAAGCGATATTGACCAGTTTAGGGGGACTCTTCTCTAAGAGATACCTTGGCACGCACAGAGAAGTCAGCCCTGTCTAGTTGGTGGATGATGATGCTTATGAAGTTAAAGTACTGGAAAGGAGAGGCTGTTTTGGGGTTGTGATTAAGCCCATTATGACTAAGAAGGTGGCCAAGCTATTTCTACTTATCATTTGGGGTGGAATGATCACCAACAACAGTCTACCACTGCTATTTCTTAAGCCTTAAAAGTGTCAGGAGTTAGAAAGAACTACCAATGTGTGAAAATGGTGCTTATAATTGCCTGGAGAGATGCATAGCTGAATAGTGAAGTACTCTGTGTATGCGTACAAGTCTTTTTTGGGTAAGTTGCTCTATTTAGATGAATTTTACCGATACAAACATGATTAACAAACGTGTGTTGATTTCTCTATTGACAGTTTCAGTTTCCTCAATTGCGATTTTCAGGGGTGAATCACTTTATACCACCTCATTGTGAACTTCTAAATGTATATTTACATAGCTGATATTACAGAGGGAAAGTAGCATAGTCATATCTGGTCAGATTTATCTTCAGTACTACACATTTTGCAATGGCATAAGCAGTATTATTGGGTAATAAAAGCCATTTTATTCTTAAAACAAATAGCAGGAAAACAGCTGGCTATACACTGTTATTTCATTTGGCTTGGATGGCTTTTAATGACATCATTAACATATAAGTTAGAAGGATAAGAATGTAAGACAATACCCCTGGCAAATTAAACCTTATTGATATTGGAGTGTAAATGAAAAAGTTAAAACAGAGCCATCATTCATCTTGTCTGCAAGTAAGAGTAAAATAAAACATGTTTTGTGTTAGTACAGTCTGGATAAGTTATGAACAACTGTCTGCAAGTGAGTGATCCAGAGTTCTTTAAATCTTGTCCTAGAAATGAGGGTCATAAACTCCCAGACAGTGTGTGGGACTCTAAACTGGTAACCACTGAACAGAAATAGGATTGAGGGAAAATCTCTTTTGGAGAATGATGTGAACAGAAATTGCCAATGTTTTGTCCAACAAGGCCTGGTGCTTTTGTTAGCAAAAGCAGGAATGTGGAAGAGACTTGGTTGGGTGAGGACACCATGCCATTGGGTCTCTGTTGGGATTCTTGGTTAGTTCAAGGGAGGCATTGGGAAGCTGGAAGGGCTCCTGAGAAATGGAACAATGATTTAACAGTCTGAGAGTAAAGGATTCCAGCAGCTAATTAGTTAGTTTCTAACTTGTTTATTAAAAACAAGTTTCCTGGCAAGCTGAACAGAATCTCTAATGGCTATGCAGGGAAGATAATTAGCTCTTCAATTTGGGAAGCAATACCAGTACGTGCTGGAAGATAAGGCTAAGGCTAATATTGAATATTTTATATAAATTACTCTATATTTAAATTAAATAAATTAAGACTGTTATATAGCATATGTTAAACAGAACAGCCTGTCACAGGTACTCCTTCTGGCTTAATTAGGCAATTAGGAATCTCAGAAATCAACAGGAATATCCCACTAGAAAGTGGTAGGGTCCTGCATGCATTCATCCCCAATTCCTGGGAGCCCTTAAGTATTTAAAGAGTTTCAGAGCTGGCATTAAAATTTGGCTTTCCATACTGTGACACTGCCAGCAGACAGCAACTCCTCGCTTTTATGCCTGCTCAGTTCAGAAAGCAAATCCCACTGTTCCTGGCACTTTGGTTAATAGCCTTCAGCTCTGATGCAGAAAATACGTGAGCACAGCCAGATTTACCTGTACTCACACATTAGCCACTTTCAAATTTAAGATGCAGATAGGAGATGAGTAGGGTGCTCAAAAGCTGCAAGCAGATTTCAGCCTGAGCACATCACTCAAAGTGCTCTTTTGAACTTAGCCCTTGAGATAGTGTGAGTAAGAAGGCAGATAAACCTCTCTCACTCAACCTGCTGGTTGAATTGATTTTCCACTGAAAAGGCTATTGGAGCTACCAGTGCATGTGCTTGGCTGGGGATTATTTTTGGAAGTACTGTCTGTTTAAGAAAGGTTTGTATATATTAACCTGCAACAGAAAATTTTTGGTGGTTTGGAAGTATCCTTAGGGCTTTGTACAAAGATCTTAGCACAACAACCAATCAACCAACGCAAAAAAGCACAATTGCTAGAATGGGAACTATTTCTCAGGTCAGTTAAGCAAAGTGGGAGTGATAGCCATTCAGATTTTGGCAGTCATTCTCTACCGAGTAGTTAAATCATATAGAAGTGCTGAGATAGTTCTTTTGTGTGTTAAGGGAAAATAATTCTGCTTGTAAAAGTTGGGGCCTGTAAAACTCACCGGTTGTGAATTTTGTGGTATTGCCTGAAGCATATGTTTTCTATCAATACACTGCGACCAGATAATCATTGTAATGAGAGTTAGCTAGTAAAATTCAAACAGATGAGCTGCTGTATTTTAAGGACTGTATATTATGTCCCAATGCAGGGAGGTACCTAGAGCCAAATCCAAAAAGGTCTTTGATGCCCAGCATGGGATTTAGGCAGAATTTAGGTACCTAAACAGAAAAGTGTAATCTTGAAAATCTTTTTTTATGCTTCTGTTTAACCCAAGGGGTGTCAAAACTCCCTTGGCAGCTTGTTATTTTAGTTTTCAAGGTATACAGTATTGAACAATGCACTACTCAGAACCACTGCACTAGCAGACCTCATCCACATGTTAATTAGAACTTTGTCATGTCATTCATTCCTGTATCCAGCCATAGTCCATAAACCACATTCCCTTGCCCAAATATTTTTTGGGAATTCAAGATAGTGGAAAAGCCTGACAGGACCAGCAGCTGTGATTATCCTTTCTATTTAAATGTGACAAAACCAAGATTGGTATCCTGCTTTTTTTCTACTGACTAAATGGCCACGGTAATCTTGCAGAAAGGTGCCAATCCAGATTCTGATTTCTTCTCAGCCACTGTAGGAGGCTGAAGGCCAGGAAGAGTCAGGGGTTTGTTGGTGACTCAAGGCAGTCCCAGAACACCAAACTTCAGCCTTTTGTGGAGTGGACATATTCCACTAATCCTATTGAAACAGGAATAGAACAGATAGGGAGGAATTGAGGATTGACTAGTGTAAAGAAAGAGCAAGAAGAGTCTTGATATTTTTCTACAGGGTATGGGCATTCACCCAGCATCTCTCCTCAGAGGCATCAGAGAGTCCTCATGGACTCCAAGGAAGTGTGGATCAAGTTCTTAAATGTTAAGTACGATAACTCCTAAATTTTAAATGCTTTGGTCTTTAATTCTGTCTCCTTCTCAAACAGATATACATAACGTCCAGGTCTATGTCCAAGGCATTCAGTTAGGGGTCCCTGTTCTAACTCTGCAACTTAGGTGTTTGATAAGGGGACTGCAGATGATGGTGCAATGTTACTGCTCTACCAACTGTTCTATTCAGATTGTGAAATCTGAGGCTTCCGCTATTAGGCTTTTAGCTTACCTGTGAACTTGCTCATGCAATTACTCCAAAAATTCCCATTTTTAATAGTAAAGCCAACAATTAATAATTACACTGTTCTTTACATTTTCAAAGTGCTGAACAAATATTAATTTAGCTTCTTCATAAAATCCTAGGCTCCTTGTGATGCTAATGGACTGACTGAGTCATACCTTCATGTTCATAAGCCATGATTTCCTTCCCAGTATGTTTCAGAATTTATACAGATTGATTTTACAGGCATTTTAAAAAGGAAACTGCAGCATCTCTGAAGTACATGTTTGTATTATTGTAGCTATTGTATGAAGTGAAATTTGCAACACAAAACTGACAAAGATATTTTGTATTTTTACATAAGGTTGGAACATCTTAGAAAAATTGTTTTTTAAATTTTATTTCATTAAGTGCTGAAAAAGTATATTTCTCAGGATATTATTTTGAACAGACATGGAAAAATTTCAATTCCGTTAAAAAACTTCTTTTGCCTATGCAGAAGACCAACCTTGTGTTAAAAATCTCTGAACAACAAAACCCACAATAACTTAGAAAAACTAGAAATCTTGCCAGCCTTTTGTTGCAACCTTTCATTTCAATTAATAACTAGAAGAGCAAAAATATGTGCTTTGGATATGATGAATTTCCTTGAACAAATGACTTTACAATTCATTTATTTTTATCCGAAATGTGTGAAAACACTAGCGATGGTTATAAATATGAAGCTATGACTCAGACAATCTACTAGTGTCACAAGGAGCCTGGGGTTTTATGAAGAAATGAGACTGATTTAATCCCCTTCCAGTTCAAGGCCAGCTTCAACTCTCAGATGTGCAGTGTACACAAACAGTTGCATAACCTGAAATCTCAAATCATTATGCCTTTGTGTGTAAGTAGGGTGGTCAGATTTTCAAGCTCTATTGTAATCTGTGCTCTTGAGACTAGAATCTGGCACTTCGGGAAAGATGCTTTTAAAATAAAACATGACAATTGCTTTATTGGTTTTAATGTAACACAACTGCTGGCTTTCAGAACAAGTAATACACAGCACCTATTCTGATAGGACTGCTCTATATAACACCAGGAATCTTTTTATTCAAGGGATATTCAAAAGGATATAAAAGCAGCAGCAGAAGATATGTACCTCACTTTCACCCTCTAGTATATCAGACTTGAAAGAGCTTCCCCCCTCAAGAAAGCTGTTAAACATTGATTGCCACGGGTGGGTGGAGAGGAAAGTCTAGATTTGAATTAATGTTCTGCACCCGTATCTATTTATGCATTTTATAGAATTTTTTTTTAAATGGAACACATAGACAGTGTATATATATATATATATCTATCTATATCTGATATCCACAATTGTTTCCCATCCTTCTAGTGCATTACCTTCACCAGAGGTATGAGATAATCATGCTCCTTCTTATTTATATTTAATCTGATCTTATTTGTCTTGCATTTATTACTGCCAAGGGGTCTTGCTTGGTCAGGACAGATGGCCAGAGATCCCACTTGCACTGTGTCATTCAGCTAAGGCAGTCCCCTGGGTGTGGGAGCACTTCCAAGAAGACCATTCACCAAGAAGGTGAATATGCTAAATCTGCCTCATGATCCATCTGCCTCAGTGCTTTCCCCAGCATCTGTCTGTCTGGGTGATAACTCTTTGCTTTATTTCAGTTCCATTAGCTCGAAGTTTGAAGAAGCAACCCCTTCCAACCACTGCTTTTCCTTCTTTCTTTCCAACTGTTGCCTTTTTTGTCAGTAGGTAATATAGCTCAGAAGGAATGGGATGAATCACAGCCTCCTGATTCCTAACCTTTAGGTGTGCAGAAGCTTAATGGGATTCACAGCTCTCAAACGACAGCCCTAGGCTCCAAAAATGATGGATTGGTTAAGCATGCATCAAAAAGTTAAGCTGCTAAGAGTGAGATTGCCAAAAGGTCACACACTGTGCAGGAGGGAAAATATGTGCCCTAAATGTAGGTCCCTTAGACTGGACTGAGTGGAGCTGCTTCCCGCTGCTCAGGATTCACACTCCTGAGCCTACTTCTGCAGTTAGGTGCCTAATGGCTTTGTTTCAGTAACTGCCACTGAATCAGTCAAAACTTTAGAAGACAGGAAAACCCATGACCATTCTCACCCAGTAAAAGTAGAAGTTATGCAATTAAATTATTCATGGAAGATGAAAGAACATGCTGCCCTCCCAAGAAAAGTGGAACCACAACTCCAGTCTACCAGATGAATGCCCAAACCTCTCAAGGAAATCTGTGGATGGGGACATTCTTGGTTCTATGCCTTGAAACTGGTCCGGATTGCACAGGTGTAATTAAATATCCATAGAGACAGATGATAGGAAAAAGTAATAGACTTGAATACAAGTGTACAGCTTTCTGGCTAGGACATTCACTTTGAAGAAAGGGATCTCTGCTCCTAAATACATATTAAAAAAAAAAAAAAAAAAAGAGTATATACATAATTTAGGGAAATTGTCCTTTGAAATAGAGCCTAGCAGATTAGTTTACTTTACCCTGGGTGAATATCATCACTATTAGCCCAGATGCTGCTCTCTCCTCATGCCTGAACAAATTAATGTTGTTTTTTTAATTCCCACCCTAACAGAAAAGCTTCAAAAATAATTTTAGGGAGTTTAACTGCAAATTTTATTTGCCAAGGTGATCTTTCAAAATAAATTCATTGACTTAGGAGCCTCAATTCCACTAAATTTCCTAATTAGAAACTACTTCTAGGTGAGGGTTGCAATTGAAGGACTGTTATGACTCCTGGGAATAAAATACCATTTAGCATGCTAGGATTTCCAAAAGATGAGTCCTTCATGGAAAGTTTTTCCAGTTAAGCCATCAGAATATCATGTGAAGAATAGACGTATCACAATGCATGACACAGCTGGCAGGTGTAGGGGCTCTGTATGAATTCTTAGGGTGTTACAGCAACCCAAGTCCATCAAGATGAGGTGAAGAGCATAGAAATGCCATAAGGAATCACATGAACAGCCCTGCCACAGACTCACCCATTACTGCCCCAGGGCTTTTCAAAAAGTGTCTTGGATGCATTACTGTTAGCTACAAAGGTATCATGCACTGTCATAGGCACAAGATCCTCAGAGCATACAGATTTAAGATCACTCAACTTGCTCAGAGAAGACAACAACACAGAAGGACATACAAATATTAGCACAAAATCTATAACACATTTGGCAATAGGTGGGTGGCCCATAGTTATAGATGTTGTTCTTGTCACTTATCAGAATGTTTTTATTATTTGCCAGGATTGTCTTGCTCTTCCTCTCAGTCTGCCTCATCCTGAACTGAAAGCTCTTGGAGCCAACATTTTCCCCCTCATTTCAGGTAACACAGTGATCAACCTCAGGCCTTGAGATGCTGCCACAGCGAATATAACTGGCACTAATTCCATCAGACCAGTTGTTCCCAGACTAGGGTTCATAACCCCTACCAGGGTTGTTAACCTGATAGGAATACATGCTCATCCACTGTTGATACTTATATTTAGTGCTGATTGAAAACGATTGATCTACAAGAGAGTCAGAATTAGAAAAAAGGTTGATAATTGCTGCATTTAGCCCATCTGCTCTAGAGATGTATTCTATTGACATTTCTTTTCAATGTTCATTATTGCACATCTTTCTTTCCTCTTCAGTATCTTATTTTTAACAGCAGAATGCTAGAGTAGTCCAAAATCTCTTGTGTTTCATTGTTTATCAAACAATGCTTATATTAGAAAACATCTGCTTAGGTCCTTTTTAATCAGGAAAACATTTCCAGCTCCCTTTTCATGCATTCATCTTCAATATTCCTTAGAGCATGAAAAATCTTCCCTACTGACTGTTTTTTTTAAACTCTTGCTATAGAAGCTCCCTGTTAATGTCAATATAAATGACTTTGATTAGAGGGACCCACTGCAGTGTCTAGAAAACTGACTCTGAGAGGAAGGTGCACTTGAAAATTGTCTTGAATGAATTTATTATGCTAACATACACTAAAACTTAAAACTGCCAGTGCTGCAAAGAAAACCGTCTAAAGCTTCCACTCTCATGTACAGGAATGAAAGGCATAAAATTTTATTCTAATAATGTGTAGCGTGTTTGCCATTAGAAATGGGGTAGAATCAAGATACATTAGGTAAAATAGACATTAAAAGTGCAATGTAACAGATGGGCACAAAAGTAAATTTTTATCATGATGATTCATTAGTTTTTTGCAGCCAGGCAAAGAAAAACAGTGACCTGGAACAAATCAAGAAGAATGATGCTTGACTTATGCTTTCTTCTGCAAAGTGTGACCCATATTCATAGTTTTTAATTAGAAATGTATTTACTTTATGGGATAATGAGAGGATTTCTGTCCATTTTTATAATTCATTAAGTACCCAGGTTAAATTACAAATAAACGGGGAAAGAATGGGCTGGTCTTTGGACCAGTTATAAAAAGATTCCCTATCAAATAGAGAAATCGATCAGCACATAGCTATGTGCTGGCCAGTTGCATAAGCCACTGTTATCCTCAGACAACCTTGGCTAAATCTTTCTATTAATATTTAAAATAAGTCTATCGCAAACCATGTTTTTAAAATCCTAAGCAAATCTTCAGGAATAATGATTTTTGTCCCATAAACGACCCCTGGAAAGAAAACCACATGCACAGCACCTTCTTTGCTAGTGGAAAGATGTTCACCACATATCGGACTGGCAAGCAGTGCACAGGAAAGTACATTGACTCAAAAAAGGGAAGTTCTGAATGAACACATCAGTGATGTCAGCAGGGATCAGTCCATGGGACCAGGTCCTGAGTCTGCAATTTGAAAGAGACTCTACCACTTCTGATTACTGTGTCTGACATCAGACACGCAAATGACCATGCATGTGTGTTCCTATTAGCTGATCTGCTCAAGTGCAATGTCATGGGCAGTAAGACCAGGCTCTGCACTCTCTGTTCTGTGGAATATAACCGTCATGTACAAAATAAACTAGCTGCTACAACTCTTTCACACAAGCCCTTACATTGAATTGCTTAGATCAGAAGGCTGAATACTACACCAAATGTGCAATGACACTGGACTCTCCATTTCAAATGCCATGAGTCTGGTCTTATGCACAATTAGACTGCACATGAACATATGGTTACTACTACTGTGCTCAGAAGAATTCATGACTGAGCAGAAAAGTAGCATTTATGTTCAGGGTTTTTGAAAACCTGCAACATGAACTGTGATAATTTGTTGATTTATACCTGTGAAGTCAGAAAGGATTCTGCAATCATGTTTTCATCAATAGTTAATGTCTAAGGTTCCATATTTCAGTGTCAGTCTACTGCAGAGATGGCTGAAGCAAACCGAGATATATGGCCCTTTTTATCACACATTGTTTAAAAAAATTTGACACTGAAATACTGTCTTGCTATTGTTCTTACTCTGGGCTGAAAGGGCACAGGTATTTTTCCCAAGAATGGTGAATATCCAAAAAATTGTTTTAAGTTCCATCAATTTCTGTCTTTAAAGCTTTGGAATATCAACTAGAAGTAGCTTAACCATAGATGGCTGGAGCAGGTAAGTCATGATATGGACATAGATATTCAAGTCTTGATCTGGACTCATGTTAAAGCAGCAGCCAAACAATCTATTAGCTGGTGAAAGGGAAGGGGATGAGAAGTTTGCTTTTCTAGTGAGTCTGGCTGCAGAAACAACCCTTAATCATGTGAACCTAAGGTGTCATGTAGGGTTTGGTTGACCTTGACCCTTATGCACTGCTGTGGCTGAAAAAAACAGGTTCCTCTAATTGTCAGCAAAGTGAATACATTACCATTTAATCATCATTCCTTTGAAATGGCAACTTCAATTTCACAGTAGTGTTTACTGTTCTAGACTCACTAGTTGTGTCAGAAATCCTAGCTCTGGTGAGCAAACCCTCTAAGCTTGACTGGAAAAAGCTTTTGAACTCACTGCCTCTTGCTCCAGAGGATGAAAAACAAACTTTAAGCTGCCAATATTTATGTTTGGGGGAAAACAGTTGAAACAGAGAAGGAGATTTTCTGAGCTCAGAACAAAAATAGACCATTAAAAAAAGCTTATTTTGTTTTCTCCCTTTGAAAATTCCATTTTCATTTTAATTAGGCTCTCACAGGATTCATGGTGTTGGAGAGTTTTCAAAGCAACAGAGAACTTGCTTGCCAGGATTTTTTTTTTCCTTTCTTCCCTCCCCCCTGTTAGCTCACACAGCTCTACTTGTTGCAGATATTTATCTGCTCCGAGAAAATCAGCTGAAGCAGAGGAATGGCTGAGGATGTTCAGAAAAACTAAATACAATAATATTATTAACATCTTCTACATATTATAAAAAGGAAAGTTCATAAGATTCTTCTATTACAGATAAATTGATCCAAACTGGAAAAAAAAAATCCACTCTAATTTAAACTTTGTGTCACCTTACAGTTGTAAACCAGGGTCATAGAAGCTCGATTTTTCTACTAGGACTACAAAGATATAGCTGTTGCAATAATACATTGATTTGCAGTAAATTCTATGTAGTTTCAGCTTCCATTCTACAAACATCAAGCTGATCATTTCAGATATGGGGTTCCTGAGGGACTGACAAAGACTTTATCTCCTTCCCAATAGCTCTGACAGCTCCTCTCTTTCTAGCACTGGATCATGACTCTTCCCTACATTTGGGATTTGGGTAATGAGTACATCAAGAGAGGCTCAGCAAGGCTGCCCAGCAGCTGCAGGGTAGGGGCTTCTCCTTGACTCAGGCCAAAAGCCCTGTATCTGCTGAGCTCTGAGCAGTACTGCTGGGTGCCATCTCCTCCTCTGCCCCCATGTCACGTTGTGGCCAGATCCCACAGCCTCACAAGAAAATTACAGATATAGAAGGTCTGAGTGTCTCTAGATGCATGGCTTTCATACCAAAGCACAGGACAAAAATTAAGTACAAAACTAAGTCCATCAAGGATGCTTCAGGTTAAGCATGGCTTAGATTTAAAAATCTTTCTTATACAGCTTGAAAATTGATCTGTGTAGCAGTAGCTGACTGTATAAATGTTCTTTCTTACATCCCATGACATTCTGTTGAATTTAACAGGAGTCATATTTGTATATACAGCAGTAGAATTTGGCCTAATTAGATATTAGAAATATGGTTTTGCTTGACACTTACAGAAGGCTTTTCAGATCTCAAAGTCAGCCTCAGATCTCAAAGGACTTTACAAGGCAATAAGATAGTACCGTCACCCTCTGCCAAACAGAGAAAATGGCAGAGGAAAAAAGAAGGTGATTTGTCCCAAATTACCCAGACCTTCAGATTCTGGTGCACAGTCAATGGGACCAGAGTAACTTCATTCCCAAATAAGGGGAAACCAGTATCGCATGACTCAGTTTATGAGAAACTAGGATGAAAAAAAATTGCTGCTGGATTTAGAAATTAGTTTTTGAAAATTATCTGCTCCTGGTTATGTCTTGACAAACAAATACGTATGAAAGGCTTTTTTTATGGCTAATATTAAGTTTCTAAACAATATATTATATTTTGCACAGTATTTTTCCTTTTTTTCATTTTATTCCAAAGGTTGTACATAGAGATGAAGCAGTTTGACATAACAGATAAAGTATTTTGAATTTGCCTATTTGAATTTGCTACATGCCTAGAAGTACTTTTCCAGCTGAATGTTTGTCTTACAATAAAGGAAGAACCTGGCCTTTATGATGGCAATCAAGCACACGCTCAGGTCTCTCTCCATAAATACATGTACATACATTCAAGGTTGTTGTCAAAGGCTTTTGTCAATTTGAATTGGTTTTAAACATTTGCAATCTAAAAATAAAGCTTTTTTTTTTTTTTCTCCAAGACTGAAAGATCTTCAGGCACTACTGAGTAATTCTCTGCGTGCTGCAGCATATAAGTAATGACTGAAGAGTGTGAAACTCCGAATAGACCTCTGCATTAAGATGAATACACCAGCAGAGTACATTTGCTGAAGTGCTTTCTGTATGGGTGAACACAACAGTATGTTTGAAATATATCAAAAGGAACTGTTGTGGATTTCACACTTCTCAACAGCAAGGGCAAAATGTATTGTATGCAGTACCATACAGGTAAGAGTTACAAGAAAAATAACACAAAACTCTTCTGAATATTAAAACTAGATTCAGAAAATGAAGTTATAATTTTGGCAGCTGTCTGATATGCCAGCAGCAAACAAATTGGGAAGAAGAGGCTGAAATTAGCTCCTGTCTCTGCTAATATCCTATCTATAATGAGGTCCCAGATTTTTCCCGTTCGTTTGTTATTTAGCAGTTCATCTGAACAAGTATTAGTGCTCACAGAGCATTCATAAATGATTACAGCCCTTTGCCTGAGCAGTTGCTGTTTGGGATTTGTTTGCTGAGTGCGCTGGTTGGTCACCTAAGGACACATCTATGTTACACAATGCTGTGTCATGGGAGAGATAGCCAAGATAGCCCAGGAAGAAGGACGGTATGTCTGTGTGGCATGGTGCCACGCTGCATACTCATTCGGCTCCCAAGGGCTATATAAATGAGTTAGCTCAATATGGTTGGCACAGCTCTGTGCTGACCTGGCTATCCTGATCCTAGGACTGGAGCTGGCTTGTTTGGAGATAGGTCAGCCCAGATAGACTTTCTCTTCCTCATTTGGCTGACCTCAACTTTCCTTCTGCACTTTATTTCCAATAAATACTTCATTTTCTCATTAATTTTTTTCCCCATAATTAAAGAACAATCAAGACTGAAAGTTATTTTCTGTGCACATTTCTGCAAGAAAGTCTTGGCTCAGTTGACTAGCTGAAAACAAATTAACATAAACATGTAAAAATAGTTATTTAAAACACAATTAGAAATTCACAAACATTCTTGCAAATGTATTTTCCCTTTTTTCACCCAATATTAAATCTTACCCTTGGCAAGTCTTGGTCATGTCTTTCATTAATAAAATTACTACCAGTACAAAATAGGAGATAATTCTGCTAAAGAGTAATGATCAGCTACAATATTATACACATCGGAATTTCTTTCATTTTTCTTTCTGTGTTACAAACCTTTGATAATCTAATAATTCTAAACTACCCAGAATTATTTTTTATGACATAAGTGAATCTAAACAAGAAAAGGAGAATGAATTGTTGAATGATCTGTAAATCATCTTATTATCAAACTGTTCTGATTTCTGACTGCTTCTGGTTGAAATTATTTCCATGGTTTTCCAATTATTTTTGTGGTTGATCAGATAGCACAGGATCTATAACTATGAAAGCCCAAAGATAAGGCAAACTTCTTGTAAACTTACCATACCACTAATTTGCTCAATGGTGCTGTGAAAGTGTGAATCTTGGTGGGCTTGAAGCATTTGGTACAGTGTGGCCTTTTTCACTGCTAGAAGGAGATTCAGGTGGGTTTGGGAGAGCTCAGACCCTATGCACTAATTTCTGAGGAGTTGGGTGTGTGAAGCTGTCATCTCAAAACTACTGGGAGCTTTTTTTATAGCTTCCATCTCTGCTGTTTGTTTAAGGACTATTTGCAAATGAAGCAGAACCCTACTCAACTATTTGTTAGCAAAAACTGTTAAAAATAATGTGAAAAAATCTAAAAATTCATTTTTATTGTCATGATCTGTGATTTTCAGTGAAGAAAACAGTAAGCATAGGGAAAAAAAAATGTAGGAATATAAGACGAAGACAGCGAGGACAATTGTATAACATTTGGATGGGACAAGAAAATTTTTTCACAGCAGAAGATTAGCAAGAAAATTCCTTTACAATCTTCCAAGAAAACCTGACAGAGAACCACATTTAATGGTGCACATAACAGCAGTTTTTTGCCTCAGGCTAGGAAAAAGTCAGTCAAATAAGGAAGAGAAATTTGTATCCTAGAAGGGAAGGATATTTGTATCCTTCCTGAAATCTGATGCTGTAAAGGTTCATTGAAGGGCTGTTACAAGATAGATGAGCAAGCAAATAAAAGGTTTTGTGAAGGGATCGAAGCCTAAAAAGAACAGTCACAAACCAAGAATGGTGGACAGAGAGCAAAGCCATCCACACCCCATTCCTGTTCCACTCCATGAGCACTGGTGTCTTATGATTAAACTGGAGCATTTCTACATGCAAGAAGTGTTGCTATTACTCCTGACTTTGTCTGACAGATGCATGGTCCTTGTAACAACAACATACAAGTCAGTATATGCTTTTACCTGGTATGAGTCTGTTTCCATGCAGCTGTATTATGGCAATGCTGAGTCTGGACAGATGAATCCTGTGAAAGTGCAGGCATAGTGTTTAGAAGATGAGCAGCACAAATGCCCACCTATCACAGTGTGGGCAGAGGGTTCCTCTGTGTTCCCTCAGGGTGGATGGACCCTAAGAAAAAGAGACTGGATGTTTACAGAAAGGAAAATCTGGAAATGTGTGTGTATCCAGAGAAAATTAATTGGGAAAAAAAAAAAAGGAAATGAATGCTCTCCCTTCCCTCAGCCTCAGTAATTAATAGTTTTACACCAAAATGAACGCAATATATATGCAATGGATTAGAAACATAGCATACACTAATGGGCTAATTCAATCTTCCCTGCCTAATGAGTATGTACCAAAACAGCTGAAAAGTAAAGGGTGCCAGATTCAACCTTGGGTTAGCTCCATTGCTTGCAGTTATGTTGAATTACATTGGCAGTTAATTTGGTCCTTTTAAAAACACTTCAGCTGCACCATAGTCAGTGTTTTCTCATTACACTTGCTTTCTTTCCTATAGTAAGCCCTAAAACAAACAACAAAAAGTAGTGGTAGACAGAGAAACCATCTTTTCTCATCCAGCGCTCATCAGACACAAATGACTAAGCTTCAGCTAGCCATTCCGTTGGCTTCCACCTGCCAGTTTCCTTCCTTGTAACATCAGCCTTTTCTTTGTTCACTCCAAGATTTGTGTCCTCTGAGCAAGTTTTTCGAGGTCCGGAGTCCAATCTAACCAGGCTTTCTCTGACTAGCATGGCAATTGATTTATTTGTTTGTTTTTTGTAGAAACAAATCTGTAGTGTGTTTTATACCACCCGGACAGAAGTGTCTGTATCATAACTTGATTCAACATTAGTCTCAGCAAAAAAGATACAGAAGAACAACAAACAAACAAACAAAGCATCCCCAAAGGACTGTCACCTCTGTTGATTGCTGAGACTCCTGCAGCCTTACTAGCGATGATTGAATGACAGTTCATCTCTTCTTGTAGATTAACCTTCATTTTGATGGGATTCAACTCTTGCTAAGCACATCATCTTACCTGAGATACTAACTGGAATGTTTGTCAAGCATAAACACCATTTCATCTATGGGAAGCCACACAGCATGCAAGGATGAATAAAATGTTGCTTTGCAGCTGGGGAGCAAATATTTCAGGACAACACTAAGACCATTATTAAATGTCAGTATGACTGCACTATATAATTCTGGATCACAAATAAGAAAACACCACAGAGCAGATTCAGCATTTTGCCCATCAGAAACAGCTATCAGGATACAACAGCTGAAAATGGTCTATTTTTACATCCCTATCAATAGAAGTCTGAGTAGCTGCTAACAATTTTGCATCCATGGTTTTACAGCTGCAGTTATTAATACAAAATTTCACCTATCACTGTCTATCATTTGTAACTCTGAAAGATCTGTCAGCGTAATATCTTGAAAATTAGGCCTTTTCTATTTGTTCACATGGTGTATATATATCCTCACCCAGCTTTTCCCAGGCAGGGAATACATCTAAATAATTTACTATGGTGAATTTGGCATCAACCTCTGTATTTAAGTTGCTCAGAAGTATAATGGGATTGTTGTGGCCTTTCCATTCCTCCACTATTCATACCCAGCCTTCTGCTGAGATGAGTGTCTCCAGGCTACAGCAGCATCTTTTCCACATTCTGCAACATTTTCTTAATCTTTTATTTATTTATTTTATATTTAAATGGTTAAAATAGTCGTTTCCCTTCTGTGTGTTGCTGACTTTGGACAACTTCAGCAACACAGGAAAACAACTGACTGAATGTGTGAATATCCTGTAACTAGTTTTCAAGGCTATCGAAGCTTTAGAGCTGTTTTCTGTTTTAGGTCCAAGGCCAAAGCACATTACACAGAACATTCATCTCTCAAAAGACATGCTTCTCATCACCACTGTGTAAGGATACTTGTTGCATATTCAGTTTTCGTGCCAGTGTGCATCCTCATCTGAAAGGAGAGCCTTGGGCCGTTTATTTTCATTCTGGATTGGATGGAATCTCAGTTCAAAAGTCAAGATGTGATTTGCTTTCTGTGCAAAGTTTTTCCATACTTTTTTGGCTGCTGAAAAAAAAGAGATGTTTCACTCCTTAAAAATCTCAGTTTCATCCAAGGTGTGACACATACTCTTTAGCATATCCTCCTGTGGAAATTTATCTTTTAGCCATAATATTGTCTGCTCAAATAAACATGATGGGGTCTCACTCGCACACAGAATTAGAAACAAAATAAATATTTATTAACCAGATGCTGAAGCATAGCATTTTCCAGCTCAGAAAGAGCTTAATAGTCTCTGATGGCTTTTATCCTTGTGGAGCTCTAAAAATCATTTGTATCCTCTCTCTGTCAGCATGAGTGAAAGATCAAGATGATATATGATAGAAAGGAAGGAAGCTTTCTCTGGGAGAAAAATGAAATTAAATAAAATGAAATAAAAAGACATTATTTCCAGCACAGCCAAGCATATATTTTTTTTCAATATAAAAGCTAACCTGTGCTTTTTTTACACATTTCTCATTACAGGCCAATATTCACAGATATCTAATCATCAAGGCACTGTCTTTTCAGTAAAACACTGAGTGTAACACCCATTGCAGGGACCTAATCCCACACTGTAGCATTGCAGGTCTATGAAAGGTAAAACCAATCCTGTTAAGGTGTATAAAAAGGGTCTGGTAAATTACCCCAAGTTTCTATTTTCAAAGTGGATGTTGGTCTGAGAGATGGTCTCATCAACTAAAGTAACAACTCTGCTCTTTAAATAATCAATGCTCAATTACAATGATGACATCCTTGCTGCACAGCTTTATGCTGGCCTCTTGCACAGAGGCCATGAATCAATGAATGGATGGCAAGATAGAGGGATTTAAAACAGACAAGCTGGTGGGCACAAAGAAGGGAGATGGAGGTTCCACAGTCTCTGGAGTACAAAAGCTTTGTTGAAAACCAAATACTTTATTGACTGTCACAGACATGAAAAGAGATACAGGTACTGACACTGCTGTACCACACTTTAAGACCTTGTCTACATTATTATCAGAGTTTTAGTTAGCCAAATACAGGGAAGAAAAATTAAAACTGCAGTAGGGGGAAAAAGGATTTCTAGGATGTGGCCTGTCTTCCTTATAGCTTAGCCTTAACCAAAAATGTTCTTGAAAGACCTAAATAGGTTCCATCTAGTTATGAGGAAATCTCTGGTGGGTTTTGAAAAAGAGTTGATAACCATGATAACCGGAACTGCTGTTCTGGACCAGTGGGAGAGTAAGAGCCTAATTGTTTCATGATGAAGCCTAATTTTGTGAAAAGGGTGATGCAATCCAGTCCTCCATGGTAGCATTTACGGGAAGATTTTGTTTTAGGAGCATTCGATGATCTTCAGTAGGTTACTGGATAATGATGTTTGTGAAAATTGTGTTTAAAACTTCTTTCACTTTGTAATATTGTATTAATTTTGTGGGCATTTTTTGATATGCTGTTAGACCTCTAAATTCAGATGCAGGGTCTGAAGATGCACATTACATATGAGCCTGGCATAAGTAACTAAGGTATATAAGCCTGAGTTCTGTTAATCTGCAGAGAAAAGGAATTTATTGATGGCTATGAGCTCTGGGAACCTAGAAGCGTGTTCACTGAATGCTTAGTACTACTCACTGGCCATATATGAAAATTTGGTCAGCATTATGGATGGCAAAGAGAAAAGCAATGTATAGTCTGACAGCATGGAAGTTCAGACACTTCTACGCTACGTGGTGTCTGTGCATTCTGACAAGAAGAAGTATCTACTATGAAATGTCCCCTGCAACTACTTCCCAGACAGTTCACTGTGTTTAGGCTATGTACAGAAATCACAGGCAGATCTTCATTTTGAAAACAGCTGTACCATCTGAAGATGATACCATCCTAGTGGACTGCCATTTCTGCATTGCTCCTGTTCAGAGTTTTGTCATTTGAAGGGGCCTGTTAAGCATATATTACGAGGCAAAGTCAGCCAGTGGCTTTAACTTGTCAAAGAAGGTGGTTGAAGTAACTTTACCTGTGGTAGGGTATGGAACATCCGAAGAGCCCCCAGACAGCAGAGCTGTGGGGGCAGTGCCTTCTGAGTAGGGAGGTATGGACGGTACTATCTCCAGTCGGCAGAGCTAGACCTGAGAAATAACATCTGCCTACGGCCTTGGCAAACCAGTTGAATGCACACACAGAGCATGGCTTCATTTGTGCTCAGCAGAAAACAACTGCTAGAAACACTTTAATTTGTATGAACATTCACAACCTGTGCTTACTTTTCTAGAAAAGCTATGAATTTTAAACAGAAATTCCTGTGGTACTACACTGCACACCTAACTACTGCAAGACCCCTGCTCAGTTGCTTCTGTATATCACCATTATGTTTTTCTACATCACCTTCAGTTAAGGTCCATTTTCTGCTGGTTTTGAGCAGCAAAACTGGTTGGTCATGCAGTTTGTAAAACTAAAACATAAAAAAAAGGGATGTACCTAGACTTGATCAAGTAAATTTCAGTGAGCCTGAACCTGTGTTCCTGCAAGAGATTTTTTTTTAATCATGTTTCTCTAGTAAAAAGTCTGTGGTAGGCTGAAAGATCATGACTGCCTTTCACTGCCATGGTGTTTCTTTATCCCAACAGACTAGTTCAAAGAGATAATATAATGTGATAGTAAAGTTACTTTATTAGAAGTAAAATTTTATTACTCAATATTAAAAAAAATCTGTATCTCATATATCTTATACCAAGTTGGAAAATTTTCTCTTGTTTTCGGCTTTTAAAAGAACAGGGAACAGCATAAGTGATCTCCAATCAAGATCAATGTCTGTGTAAAGAAATTTCTGATTTTCCAAAATCGCATGTTTTTTTACATATAGTCTATGTATACATATATATATCTAACTTAGACACACCATTGGTGCAAATATTTCCCAGACTTTAGCTGTGAAAAGAGCTTGGGCAGTATTCTGCCCCAAACTGAGTACACTAAAACAATTAACAACTAAGCCTTTCTACACAAAACAGTATTTATCATTCTAAGAAATATATTTGAGATCAGCCCAGCTTATTTAGTAGTACTTCAGCATCTCCTTTTCTTGTAATATTTATTCACACTTCCCAATACTTCCTGGACAACAGCACTGCAGTTGTTTGACATTCCTTATGTTTGGCAGTTCTTGTGTCTCTCCCGCTCTGTAGAGATGCACTCATTTTCCTTTGTGAGGATCATCCTGCCTCACATACATCAGATATTTACAAAGCACAGAGGTGAAAAGCTTGGCTTTTATGCATTCCATTAAGGCTGTTCTTTGCAGACTGTTCTCTGTATAAGCATCCCAGAGGTGAGAGTGCTTGTGGCTCTGGTATTTTCCTCTGCAAGAGAGGTGTCCTTAATTACCCCAACTGTTGGCTGGGTCTCAGGCAAGCTGGGTGTCTTCTGTTCCCCATGCTTTACCACTGACTGGTCAAAAGCTTTGATATCAGAAAGACAGCAAAAATTAACAGTCCTGATAAACCCTGCTGGGTGTTGCAAAAAAGGTTGTCTTTAAAAAAAACAAACCATGTTTGGATTCAATATTTTTTTAAAAATTAATTTGGCTCTTTTATTTGGCTGCTTGCCTGGTTCTGTGTTGAAAATAAGACACCAATAGCTTTCTCTTAAGACACCAAGAGGTTTTTGTGAGATGGTCACTACTTAAATCACCAGGAGTCAAATGCCACAGCTCTTTTAGGGCCTTGATACAGAATTGTGAAAGAGACAGATTCTCATCTCTCCACCAAGTCATGTTTTCAGAAACCCAGGAGCAGCCAACAAAGTAGTTCTCTCTTTTGATATTCTATTGTTGATTTTTTCAAAGGCTCATCTGCTAGTCAGTCTGAAAGGAATAGCTCAGTTCTTAAGCCCTAAAAGTCTCAACTCTGTCACAGAAAAGCTATCTAGCTGGCTTATTGGTATCAGCTTCAGAAGCTTCTGGAGAGAGCTCAAAATTGACACATTCACTTGCCGATCAGGATTGTGATCTCCACCTTGCTTCTAAGCATTTATAAAAGCCTGATGTGGACTGTGCTTAGTTTGCGCAGCTGCTTTTTTCTTCCCTGCCTATACATGTTCTGATCTATGGATATGATACACATACACAATTGATTAAGTCCCTTCTGAATTTCATTGCTTTCAGAAGCAGCATCCATCAAAGTCACCTACAATTAATCGTGTTTCACACACTGAGTGGAAACAATTGCCTTCCATAAAAGCCCTCCATAAGTTCAGAAAAAGCCATTTGAAAATGGTTCCTAAAGCCAAAATTACTGGTGGTTGCAATGCCTGATACCATACTTCCAGGCAAAGAGAGCATCAGGTTCATACTTTCTTATTTCCTCTGGAGAGAAAAGCTTCCCATAGTTACTTCACCTTCAAAAATGCCTGAAAATGGATGCGTGTTGGTAAAGTCCTTCAAGTTTCTGTCAGGAGTCTTTTATTTCTGATGCTGGCTGGCTGTTGGATGATTATTTCTCTACAGCATTCCCGCAAAGGGTCTAAGCAACAGACTAAAGCTTTCAAGTTTTCAAAACTGGTATTTTCACTAGGCTCTCTAGACACAACAATGTCTTCGATTTTCATGCAGAAGGTTCAGTCTTCCTCTGTTTGCTCATGCTGCTGACACTGATGTTCTGATCTGGCATAATATAACTAGTCAGGCCCTTTCCATAAACAGTGTGAGGATGTTCACTGATATCAGAAAAGCTGTGTGAAGGTTCAGACACTATTCCTGTAACATCTGTAACAGATTGGATTGTCTGGATACATACAAAAAATATAAAAACAGTTCTGAGAAAACAGCATTTCCAAAAACTTTCTTGGACATACCTCCCAAATATATCAAACCATTTGCAAGAAGTCTTGGAAGGCAGCTAAAAAAACATATTCAAGTAAGACATTGCAATCATTCATGAGGCCAGCATCAAACAGTTTTGGTCCCTATCTGAATTATGAATTCAGAAACATTTTGGCAGAAACTTTAAACAGACAATGCCATCATATATTAACACCTTCCTTCTCACAGCAATAACCTGTGCATTGTGTTTGTTCACTAAACAGGAAACCTTAACCTTTCCTGCATTCATTGAAGATCTACTTTGATGCTCTCAGCCAGCAGCTGACTGGCTCTATGAAAGAAACTTGAGGACTTGCAGACCATTGCTCACTTTCGTAATCATGTTTCGTTCCAGAGGTACCTGAGCTTTGCAGTAACCTCCTCCCACCAGATATACAGCATAGGTGTGTGAGATGGAAGGTACAGTGGAAAGCACCAAGTAACCCTAGAATTTGCACAGAGGCTCAGGAGAAAGTCAGGGTTTTCAGAGAAGCTTACAAGGTGTCCAGGATTGCATAATTTAAATCTCTAGGCAAGTTCAGACATGTAAAATCACAGCTATAAATTCACTTGCTGGCTTCAGTTCGTTACACAGAGGAACTCTGTTATCTCTACCCCAAAAGATCTTCAGGATACCAGCAAGTACAGGTTATACTGCAGTCTCCCAGTCATGTTCACACAGATTGTACATTTTGAGTAAATAACGTCTTTTTTGGTAGCTCTTAAAGATACTAAAAAAATAATAGAAGGAAAACTTAGTTGCATGAGTACTTTTCAATACAACTGATAGTGAATCCATGGGAGAATAAAACTAGTGATTAAATTAATAAGGTTTGACTTCACCAGTGAAGACCATTTGAAAGTAGGGGATCTGTTGATATTTCTGCATTAAACACTAACAAAGGCACGCTAAATGTTTGCAGCACATAAATAGCAGCCTTCAAATAGCCTGGCTAGAATCATATTTTTTCTGCTTGAGGTGGTTATCTGGGGAGAAAAGTTTTCTGGTTGAAGGGATAAAAAAATGTAAGCCTGAGGCCAGCATGGAAAACTTCTAGGTCCAAAGAAAACCTTTCACTTGTTTTTTAACTCCCACTGTCACAGCCACTTCTTTCATTGCTTTTTGTAGAGGATGCAGGCTTCTCTCATAATTTTTACATCCTGTTGGCTGCAACAAGCCAGTTTTTTCTGGAGGTCAAATATGTTATTTTGATTAATTCAACACCTCCCCAGAAAATCTGTCTTCTCCTCATGCATCATACAGCACACAGGTTTAATTCAGGCAGGCTCCCAACACACTTTTTGGCTTTTTGATTTGTTAAAATTGTGGAAAGTAGACTTTGGGCCTTTCAAACCCCATAATTTACATTATCTTCCTGAATTTCATGGAATTTAATTCATCAACAAAATCTCAACTTTTTTTTAGTTTACCTTCGCAAGCTCTGGAGTTAACATTCAGGTTTTGTATCTGTGTCTTCAAGATAAAGAATGCATCGTAGCCATTGGCATGCTGAAGTTTCACACCAAAACTAGTTTTGCTGTAAAGATCTTGGCAAAATTTGAAATGTATTCTTCACTTCTAAATTTTCATGAAATCTTACCTGTGTCTACACATTGAAATTGAGTTCATGTTAGTTTCCTACATATGTTCAACATCTCGAAAAAATTACCACGTCAGAAAGGAGGACAAGTTACCAGCAAGAGCCTGGAGTTCATTGTGAACATTCTTTTAAATGTATCAGTTCTGGTGCTTCAGATGATCCAGTTTACTGCTGACAGAAAGCCTTGGACAGCTGATCTTTCTTGTTGAATGTTTAGTCCCACTATTAATTCACTTCCAGGTTCTTTTATCTTCTGAACTAGTTCTTGATGGCAAATTGATGGAGGTGTCATTAAAGTAAATTTGTGACAGGTAATTGTTAACTGCATTGTTTTTGCAAGAGTAGGTAGGCCTCTATCCTCACATGTTGAGTGAGATTTCATTTAAAAAGGCTAAACTGTTATCAAACCCAGATATTCTAGGGCATTATGTCTTATGATCCTGCCTATATCTTCTTTTGTAACACCAAAGCTGTTGGCAATGTTAAAAACACGGGGTGATGGAACAGATACTTCACTCACAGCAGGTGTCTATGCTTTAGAAAGTTAATTCCAGCTGCATTTACTTCAGCTGGGAAACTTGTCTTCAGAACAAAGCTCTGATGGTGTTAACTATTTTTGTTGACTTATAATATTTCAGGATGAATCATGGTGAATGCTGCCAAATGTTTTCTTGAAACCTATGAAGTTTCTGAGTGTTTTTTGACACTTAGCAACTATCTTTGATGATTGTTCTTAAGGTGAAAACCTAGTCAACATCTCACAGTTTGAAATACGGACTTCTCTGCACCAGGGTTCAGCTTAACTACTTTCTTAGTTATGATCATTCTGTGGAAGACTTTGTTACTGAAAGCAATTTCACATTGTACAGTGTAAACTGAAAAATTGTTCTTGCTTAATGAAGTTTTTGCTTCAGTTGCTATGGTTCCCATCATCGTTAATTCATTACCAGAGAACAGAAAAACAGATAAATTAGAATACTGTTGTCATGGCATAGGTAACAAGAATCTAATGAAAATATGAGACTGACAGAAAAAGAACAATAAAGAGCTATCATTCTTGGTCTCATGTTTCTCAAATATTTCAGACTAACAAGGTATCAAAATTCTTATAAATGAAACATAAAGAAATAGTCTAAATAATTATTCAGGTAGACTACAAGAAAATTATGTCTATTAATTTATTGATTAATATAATCAACTTTACTGGATAAATAATGTCTGAGAAAAGCAATCATTAATTTTTTTCCCCCAAAATGCTTTGGAGACATTTCTGTTTCCCTAAGACCTCAGATTATTCTTAATAATAAACAGAATATAGTATATCTTGTTTTCCTACAAAGCTCTGTATATCCAAGACTGACTTAAAGGCATGAATACAGTAATGGATTACAAATCAAAATAGAGATGAGTCTTGGTGGTGAAATGTTAATTAGTCATGAAGGTGATACTGTACCTGTTCTTGCTATCTACTTATTCTCTGTAGCACCTAGAAGTCCTAGCTGAGCCTGGCCATCATTGCATGACGTGTTCTCACGGCACACACTGCATGATAACCTCCCTAAAAGTTTTTATTTACACTCTAAAAGCAAAACGGGCTTGCCCAGAGAAAGAGGGAATAGCAGAGTGATAGGATTAGCTCAGTGTCATGTGGCTGTTGAATGGTGGCAGAGTGTAGAACAGTTTTGGCTCAGTCCAGTAAGAAATATTTGAAACATGAAAAATAACTCTAAATTTCATCTTTGGTGACAGTCTTATTTCCATTAGCCTTTTTGTTTACTGAAAGATTGCTCTTTTTAAGAGTTTTTTCCTTTGATTCATTTGAATAGGTCAGAAACAGATGAAAAACCCTTACCTGAGCAACTGATTTATGTTTTTGTCACCAACACATGAACTTTTGCTTAATTCTTCCCATAAGCCTTCCCTCAGTATTTAATGAAAACACCATTCCTCTGTCCATAGATGTTTTTTCCCCTTGCTCAGCTGATACTGAGATACAGAAAGCTTTCATTCCTCTCTAGCCTTTACACTTTTTTACCCCAGATATCTATTTACTCTCAGATATTCACTTGATTCAAATCAGGAACTGCCTGTAGCCAGCTCATACTCTCTGCTTCTTAGTCCATCCAGGCTGTGTAGCCCTCATGGGAACCTGAGCAAATCTCTTCAATCAGAGATAGTAGAGACAAGAAAACAGTTCTTTAGTGCCTAGTAAATATCACAAACTTGGCTGGGTAAACATCTAAACATCTTGTTTAAGGAATATATTAACTGTAATTGGAATGGAGAAAACCTGTATTATTTTATTAATCCTCTGAGGTCTATGAAATCCTATGTATCAATAAAAGATACCTGTAAATAAAATGATCACCTCAATGATGGTCCTGTGGAAGGAGGAGATAAGAGCAGTAGTAGTCCCAGACATGGAGACATGAGAGCCCAGCTGGGAGAGCTGTGGAAGTCAGCTGAGACTGACTCAGCAGAAGATATTTGTCTGCTTATCAGGGAGAGTGAACAATCATTTGTTTTATACTTTCTTCCCATCTTCTAGGACTTTAGAGACTCTAGACATCGTTTTTTTTTCCCAAGCTGAGGAGTCCTTGCATCTGGCAAGAAGAATTCAAGTCAAACTGTTTTAACAGGTTGGAGGGTTAAGGAAGAAACCATAGAGGTCATATATCTTAGAAAGCCTTTTGATGCAGCTTCTCATAAAACTTTCATAAGCAAGTCAAGAAAACTAAGTGAAACTGCTACAGGGTGGATATAAAACTGTTTTTATTTTAATGTCAGAATAGAAGGAAGTATAAGTAGATTTTCAGCCAGTTTGTCCTGGGCCTAGCCAGTGTTTTCACTTGTGACTTGGATGAAGGAATAGAGTATGAGTTTATTAAATCTGCAGATGATCCAGAACTGGCCAGACTGTAATGAGATTGAAGAACAGGATTGAAGTGTAAAATGATCTTGATAAATTGAAGAAATGTTCTGTAAAAATGGGATTCAATTCAATAAGGATGAGTACAAAGTTCTGTAGTTCATCAAAAATTATGAACTGCACAGATACAGAATGAGGAACAACTCGGGAAGTTGATCACCAGGAAGTAGATTTTCTGAAAGAGGAGTACCTGGAAAGAACAGTGGGTCACAAACCCGAGATAACATATTACCATTAAAAAGCAGTATCATTGGGGCGTATCAGGTACTCGGAGAAACATTACAGGAACTAATCTTTCTATGCTACTCTGCATTGATAAAGCTGTAGCTGGAACACAGTGTCCAGTTTTGGGCCTTATGTTCCAAGAAAGACAGGGAAAGAGAAGAGAAAAGGAGTGAGATGGAATTGAAGTATGACCAGTGAGGAAGGATTTAAAGAAATGGGACTGTTAAGTCTAAAGGAAACAGGAGAGAAATGCAGTAGTGTTGAAATATGTAAAATAACTCTGGAAGGAGAGAATAATCCCTTCTTTACATTCTTTGTGAGTGGCCTATCCCATTTCGAGAGAAATTAACTCTCTGAAAGAATCTCTGAACAAAGAAAGTTCAGGTTTGATGTTAGAAAAAATCTTTCTGACATGAAGGGTACTTAAAAACTGCAATAGTTTGAGACACTGGAATTTCTATCACAATCTTTTTTACAACCAAGTTAAATAAAGATATTTGTTAGACAGATGTCTATCAGAATAATTTTGATATTCTTCATCCTTCCTTTCAAGAGTGGGTCGGCTTTGATCACTACCTGATGTACTTCCTATCCCTGTTTTCTAGATGATTTATATATGCAGGCAGAAACATGCAAGGTGATGTGGAATGCAGAATAGAATAATGATACAAGTTGGAGAGATGCTGGCTGCATTTATCTGCTTAGATGGGATATGATAATCAAACATCTGCAGCTCTGAAGCTTCAACTCAGACATTATTCCATCTTGAGCAGAAAATAGATATGAAAGGTAACAATTTACACAATAAACAAACAGGCACCTGTGTATATGCTCTCTTCAATATCTTATGCATTAAATGGATTGGATTGATAAATACTACAATTTATGTTGGCAACGAGCTACAGCACAGGAAACTGTGCTTCTTACTGAACAACTACTTAATACCATAGAGAAGTAGTCTAGTTTCAAGTAGAGAGAACTGCTCCTGGGTCTTCAACAGACTCTTGGATAAGACGCTGCATTAATGTTACCACAATAACCACTTTAACTTGGTCATCACTAACTAAGCAGTTCTGGGAATCACACTTGTATTTAATACATTCAAAGGAAGAATGACAACCACAAGATTACTAGGTTTTTGAGGAATATGCACACACACAGGCACAAAACTGTCAGCAAACCTATTCTCTTTCATCAGGAGACATACCTGCTTTGAGAGTGTGTCCCTTAATTAGGTCTGCAATGTGAGTCAAGGCACTGAGATTTTGTTTCTTTTTATTATCACAGGACCTCAAAACTTGCCCATTTTCTGTGTTCCAAATTTCCTTTGGACACTTTCTAGTTGGTTATGTTGACAGAACTACTGTTTCCAAAGTAGATGAGATGGTAAGGCTGCAGCAGGATCAGTAGGACAGGGAGTGTTCAGTGTGCCCCATTACACAAAGCCACAAAGCAGGGTCTTGCAGATCAGCTTTCTCAGTTGAGATGAGAGAAAAATATATGTACACCTTTATTAGCAGTAGCTCTATTCAAAGCCTCTGAGAAAACATTTCAATAACAACTACACTTTGCTTTAAAGAGAAGCTAAAATCGCCATCATCAATCAAATCAACATACATAGTATGTAGTTAATACTTGTAAAAGTATCACCTGCCTACAAATAAATCATACCTGTACCCTGCCAAACAAAACTGCCCGTTAATCTAATGAGTGCAGAAACCAAGGAAAAGATATGAAGTAAGAGTAGGACATCTATAAAAAAGTGAGAAGTATGTTATGCAAGAATTCTGTTCCATCAATAAATTTAAGAGGATTTATACATTAGTTGTACAAAACTGGAGAAACAACCATTATAGTTAAATCTTTGAGGCTTTGGACAGATGTTTTCTAAAACCTCCAGGGAGTCTAGTGCTGCAAAAAGAGACACTGAGATAAGGAGAACTCAAATATAGTCACCCTGTAGACTCTGATGTCTATGCTTAAATTTTACATTGATACAAGGATTCAAATACTATAATAATTTATCCCAGCTTCCTGCATAATGTAGCCCATAGGATTTTCCTGAATTAACTCCTCCTTCAGACCCACTAGCTACAAATGAAATGCAGGATATCTTTTTGAAAAAAATCAGCCAATCACTCTGACACCATCACATCACACACTACATTGAAACTCCAACCATAACTTCTGGCAAATTCTTTCAATCATTGGTTTGTAGTTAAACTTTGAATCTTTTTTTTTAGTCTGAATTTCTCTAGGTGGAAGCTAAGGGGCTTCATGATGCCTTGTCTGATAAATTGATTGGCACTCTATTTTCAAAGTTTTCTTCCCACAATAAGTTCTTGCAGTCTATGATGAAATCAAGCTGATCCAGCTTATACTTTCCAAAGACCAAACTGGTCCAATAAGACAGCAAATAGATGAGGTTTGTTCTCTTTATACAGGAGAAATGCAATATCAGTCACTTGGCACTTAGTATGTCCCAGCTTTCAAATTTATCATTACTGTATTTTTATCTTGCTTTTTGGATTTCAGAATATGCATATTTAAAATTAAAAAGTTTTCAAGGACGTACCAGCAATGTCAAAATTGACAGTTTATCACATCTGAATGAAATAGACATCCCCCACCACAGCACACACTTTTGCCTCACACACCTTATAGAAAAAATCTTAAAGATACCCTTCTGGTGTTCCATAGTGTGATCTAGCAATCTATGTCAGACACAAATTATAACTCCATTTAACGTTTTTTGAAGTTTGTTCTATAGATATTTAAGATCATTTGCTCCAAATTATCGGAAAGTTTGGGAGAGGTCATGATAATTTGCCTTCCCCTTTTCATACACTACCCTTCTCACATAAAACAGAACTTGCAGTTTTAATATTTCAGTCATCCAAATTTTGCGGAGTTTTAGTACCAGTAACTAAGCCAAGTATATACTCTTAAACAAACAATTCAAATTCTTCCTGATTCTTACACAGAATTGTGATATTGATTTATAGATGATAGATGCATTGAGGTTTTTATGTAAAAAGAATGTCTTCTCATTCTGTCCCTTAAGGGCTTGATTAATATTGGTTACGTTTTCTTGATTTGGCATAAAATTAGTACTATTTGTTCTGCTCTCGTCCTCTCTGAATCTTCAATCTTTTGGTAGTTTTATGTTTTTCTAATCCAGCTTCTTCCCCAGAAGGAAGGTTCTTCCATACTGCTATGGACACCGAAAAGTTTTCTTGCTTCCTCCACTGTGGCATCACTGCTATATATCTGACATCATATACCTATGAAGCTATTCGAGAGTCTTCAAGGATAGGAGATCGCTGTGAATTGCTTTACTACCAGTCCCCTTCAAACTCTCATGTATTATTGCATACTGAAGTGCCATTTGTGCTGATATGCAGTTTCACTAGTGGAACTTTTCCTGCCAACCTTGAAATGCCTTCCCAGAATGATGTCATGAGACTTGGCTCCAAGAAGACAGTACAGTTTGTTATTGTCTAGCCTTCTTTACAAGCTGTTCTTTCCATTCCTCTTAGCACAGTAGTTTTGGACTGAAGGGATCTTCTTGGACCCAGCTTTAACATCTTTCAGGTGGCCCTGAAAGCCAAACTCGTGTTTCTGTTGTACAGTTCTTAGCTCCATTTAACCAACTGAATCTGCAATGAGAGCCTGTGGAGTTTCCACTTGAAACTCAGCAGTACTTGGATATTTAAAAATGTATTAAATTCCTCTTGGCTATCTCCTTCTTAGTGCTTATAATCATTCTACTTCCATATGCTTTCAGGATATTCAGTGCCACCTATTTTACCTCAAATAATTATGAAAACTTCCTTCTCTGTTTTGGCTTCCTCTCTTCAAATGTTTTATTCACCTTGCTTCTGGTTGACTATGTACTACCTGGCCTTTCTAAGGTGTCCTAATATTTTCTAATGTCTCTGAGATTGAATGGTAGAGTCAGCAAATATCATTACATATAGAAAGAGTACCTTCTAGTCTTAGGAAGCCAGAGAAGCACAGCATCAATTCCATCTCTTTTCACCATGGTAGTAAATATCAACTGTATGTAGGGCAAAATCTGCTCAAATGTTTTCTAAAACTCATTCTAAATACTCCCATCTGCTGCCCTTGTCCATCCCACTGGGGCTTCACAAACGAGTTGACAAGCACATGAAGTTTCACAACTTAGTTCAGCCTGACATTTACTTCCAGTGATTAAGAACTAAAAAAATTAAACCCCAGGACTGATATTATACATGTAGGATCCAGCAGCATAATCCTCAGAGAGAATCCCACAGAAACAAGTATGTTTTTCCATCCTGTTTAGCATCTATGCAGTCTTCATAGATGGCAAGCAACTCTTGTCATTTCACTTGAGGGGTGAATGTATTTCCCTAGTGGGTAGATTAATTCTTTCTCGTAAAAGTTATATGTTCACATTCTCACATGCATCATTACATAACAAAAACACCATGCATAACTACTGGACATAGGCATAACTACTGGAATCATGAATATATAAAAGCAATGCATGTATTTTTGTAGCTACAAGTAGTTATGCTTCTCTTTGAAGGTCTCTTTCATAACTCATAGTATTTAAAACAGTTTTTTCTTCCCCAGATTGAAAAATAGGTATAATTATCACAGGAGACACCACTATTTCCAGTGCACCTCTATGAATAAATATCAATTAATTCACGCATCATGAAATGATAATGAAATATTACAACTTCATCTGTGATAACAGTGTAACTTTTCATGCCAGTTCACTTGCAATCATCCTCTCTAGATTGCTAATTATATGCCTCAAGCTGTATTTAGTAGAAAAGATTGAATCATTTGTTCTTTTGTATATTTTGTCAGAATAAGCCTGTATGAAATATCTTTGGACTTGTTCACGCAGGAAAAAAATCAGCACTCAAACCTACTGCATTGTTTACTTGGCATAACTGTAAAACACCTCACTTCTGTGTGCAAAAACATTCCTTGGAGCACAGGGTTCTTCTAATCACACACTGGACTGTTTTTGTAAGTCTTTGGGCTATTATGTTGCTATTATGCCATAGCGTAACTGCCTACATATTATGGCAACTCTACTAAAGAAACAATGGTATGCACAGATCCTACAGATGTCCACAGAAGTTTTTCTGGATCAGTGTCATTGGGTCTGTGGTCTCCTATCCTCCACAGCATAGATTCTGAAGGATTTTTTCATTTGAAAAATCATGGAAGCAAAATCCTCCCACCTCTCTTTAATTTTGAGTAAAACCTTGTACCTCAGTAATCTTACCTTCTGCTTAGCTCCAGGCTAGTTTTGTGAATCTCCTCACTGTAGAAGTTAAAGCTTCCAGATCTAGCATCCAGGTTTGATGTACCAAGGTTTGACTGCAGAGATGAGACTCTGAATTTAGTGGTGTACCTGTCTCTATGGAGACTCCTATAGAAATTGTGTTATTTGTGTTACCTGCAGTGATGGAACAAAACCAAGGCTAGACCCTGAAGTATAACCTGTCAGGATAGATGAAGGGAGTACTGACAAAATGCTATGGCCCTAGTTATAGAAAAGGCACAAGAGACCAGATGGTGATAATTTTCCTCACTAACTCTAAAACCTGTGAAATCACACTGTAGTTAATATTATAGGTAGCTGAGACTAGTTTCAGGGACATACACATTATTTGGCAGTCTCCCTCTTTTCTGAGGGATGGACTTGGTTGCAGATGGAAGCATTTAACGGCTACTTTATGAGGTATCTACATTTATGAGATATCAACCAAAAATGTGAAATCCTTAATAGAAGAGGTATCTTTCAGGTATTTTCTTTTAGTAAGAAAATCTTACAAATTCAGTTGCTCCTGAAAGGAAAATGTGGAAATGTTTAAGGAGAGTGAGGTTGTTGCAGAGGTAACAGTCTTTACAGGAGGTTAAGCTTTCACGTCAGTCTTCTTACAGTGGAAACTGATGCATTTATGTCTCATAACATGATTTTCCCTGCACCTGAGGTTTTCTCAGCATGTATAAATACATATACAATAACTACTGTTGATCAATATAAACCAACTTGTGCAACATGGAAATGATGCATGCGTATTTCCTAAACAAAGCAAAGGGTGGGTGCTGGATGGCTTTTATGCATGGTTTACAGGATTTGGTCTTCTCAGAAAAGTATGTTGAAGCCAATCATGTCAGGAACAACTGAAAAGAGTTGTCGTCTGTGACAAATATGGAAGCCTGTAGGGAAGAAATCTGTGATCCTTGCCCAGTTTCTAATGATTTTACATTACAACAGGCTCTAAGTAGAGTGTCTAGTGATCTTGCTGCCACGTCACCCTACATACAGTAGAGCACAATAGGGATCCATGTTATAGGTAGCTGCCCCTTCATGCTGAGCTCATGGCAGGAGAGTGAGAAGGTGTGAGAAAGTTTACAGTCTCCTTTTCCTGCTGCCTTGGCATTCTGAATAAGCAGTGTCACTCTCCAGCCTAACTTTCTATATAAGCACTATTGGCTCTGAAAAGAGGGGCAATAATATTAAGCATAATCACCAAGATATGTGTGAAGGAAAATTGTGCAGCCATTTAGTCGGCAACTTTAAAGGAAAGAGAAAGAAAACCCAATCTTGTCACAACAGCAGACCTCTTTGAAAGATGTTTTTTACTTTTACCTGCTGATATTAGGCAAAATAATTTTATTCTGGGCAGCCTGTTCCTGGAAATGGCCTCATAATTGCTAACTTTATCTTCTGCTGCCAGTGTCTATTTAATCACCTCCTTCTTGCATTCACAGCCCACACACTGACGCAAAATCTTCTCCTGTTCTGATCCTTCACCAATTAGAGTCTGGGCCCAAATACCTCTCTTATGCTGAATGAGCAAATACCAAGTCAATGTGAAAGCCAATCAGGCATAATTTGCTGCAGAGAGTTTAGTTTTCTGTGCAGCTTTTCCTTTTGCATCCCAGATATAATAAAGCCTAACAATATGGCCTGAAGGATGCTGGAATTCAATGGGTGTAGACATTTAGGTACTTTTTAAAATGAAATACTTTTGCTGTATATTAAAATATTCTTGTTTAAACTGCTGCACTGATTTATAGATAATGTAAATGAAACTTTAAATTCAGTTACTTAGAAAAAGGAATCACAACCCAGTGTCAGCAATTGTGGCCTCCTCCCTAGGGATGCTGGACACCAGTATCTTTAGTACTGCAATCCACCCACACCACTGAAAATTAATTGCTTTACTGAAGTGTTAAATTGTAAGGTTAGCGTTGGTGACATCTGAGTTAGGTACTGACATATCCCCTAATGCCAAGTCTGTGACAATTCTACATAGGCACTGCAAACTCAGCTTTAGGTGTCTGGAGACTTTAGAGTAAGAAAGTAAAGCATGTTTAGATCTTGGGCATCTCTAGGCTTGGAAAATAGCTGAAAAGCAGCATATCACAACTGTTTTGTATTCAGGTGCCTGAATTCCATCTAAGGTCCACTTTGGGTACCTAGCCCTTGTTTAGAAATGGCCTCAAAGCTTAATTTTAGTCATCCAGGAATTTTGGCATGCTACCAGCATTCTGATGAGGTTGGGGACTTTCTGAGCCTAATCCAGGAGATAAGGCTGTGAAATGTGTCCCTGGAATTCACAGAGACATGCCCAGTGCCGGTGTGAGGCAGCCACACAGCTCTCTGTGAAGACGCGTATCTTCCAGGCATTGCGGGAATGAGCACGGGGCCAGACAGCTTTCTGGGACTCAGAAGCTGCCAGCAGTTATAACAAGAGTTAGGTTTTATGGCTGCCAAACAATCATTTTGGTACACATCTGTGCAAAACTGAAGAAATGCAGAGGTAAAACACACTGTTGTGTTTACCACATGTGTACTTTAGCCATGTATGAACAAGCAGCATTCTATTGTCCTGCTACAGAATATGTTATTTCCCCAGGAAAAGGGTAAATACTATATTTCCACGTGGGGAAGCAATAGTTTGCTGGACCAGAAGGGACAGCTGGCATGTGTCTGTTGTGGCACTTCCCCTCTGTGCAGTTGTCAGGATGCAGCACCGTGCTGGCTGCTGGAGTAAAACAGAATTTTAATGAACAAGCTGCAGGGAAAGAAATAAAACAAATTTTTCTCCATCCAAGTGATCACCCACCAAACACGCACATAGAATTCAGATGTGGCAGAATAGTGAGTGAGTTTCTGTGATCAGTTTGGATTTTTCTTTTCATTGACTTTCTCATATAAAATTTATCCCAGTGCATCTATGTGAATGTAAATTTACTTGAAACTGAAATCTCACCCCATTAGTAACTAGCTTGTTATTGCTGCTGGTACTGTCTGTTGCACACCTTACAGTTTTTGCTGTTGCTTAAAAAAGCTCATTTTATGTAAACAATCAATTTATCTAGTGTGATGTATTTTTGCCTCAAATTCAGGCTGCAGTTATAGACAGTATGTTACTATGCAGTCTTCACTGCTCACCCAGAAAAACAGCTCGCAGTGTTTCCTTGGAGAATGTGACAGAGCCTGAGGTTGTGTTATCTTTTCTATGTAGTCCAGCTGTGCCAAGGAACAGCCCTTCTGAAGGGACCTTAGGGCTACATCTGACAGCATGTCGGTGGGAGGTGGACTCTCTGGATGATTCACTGAAGAACAATCTTGCCTCCAAATAGATAATTTCAACTTTTAAATCACCTGATATTAAATCAAAAGATTAAAACTTAAAATAAACTAAGCATTGGATGCTTTTTTTTTTTTTTAATTAATGTTTTTTGCAATATACAAGAAGAAGGGTCAGAGTTGGGGGTACAGTACTGTGTCATCAGCACTGCCTCCTACAGTGGTAGGATTATAGGGACAATGTCTTCGGTACAAGTTTGGACAGAGGAGCAATCCAAACTCTAAGCTTTAGTACTTCCTCCTGTTGTTTTGATGTTATGAATTCAAAAAGCCCTGTGCTGCACACACAAAATGAGAACAAACCCTGTCTAGAGATGGAGATCATCTAGTCCAATGCCCCTGCTAAAGCAGGCTCACCTAGATCAGGTTGCACAGGAATGCATCCAGGCAAGACCTCAATTAACTAAGTTCAGCTGAGAAGCCTAAATAAAGGATGGTAGAAGGGAAAGGGTGCTCCATTTTTCAGTGCTGACAGCTGGACTCATTAGTTACTTTTTCTGACTTCAACAAATTTCATAACACTCATTTCTATTCCTGCTTTTCAAAATCGTAACTGCAGCCATAAAAAAAAAAAAGTAAATAACAGTTGTTTGTCCTTTTGTTCAGGTTTCTGCCTCTACCTTAGGACTTTTCGTAGGAGCACCTATCTCAGCCCTTTGTATCTCATGACTTTCATTTCCTGCAGTGTATATGTACTTTCCTAGGAACACTCAAAGACAATGAGAAAGTATTGACATTTTGATAAGAAAAGTCCGGAGATATAACATACCTTACAGAGCAATATGATGTCAGCAGACCACCTTCCAAAGGGGCCAAGCAGCCTCCTACAAAAGTAGCTTTTTTCCTTCTGCTACTTCTTGCTCAATGGAGTGAACAAAGGGAAAACAAAGGGCCCAATCCAGAGTTTACTGATGGAACACAGAATTTCCCTGCTGGATTTGTCTTCACCATGCATTTTGGCTGCAGTTCAGCCTTTAACATTTTCTACCCTTGAAGAGACGTTAGCTGCTATTATAGCTGATGACAGGTTCTTTTTTTTTAATTTTTAATCTGTAATTCTTTTTTCAATTGCAGTTGTCTGTAGGGTAAAAAAGTTAACACTTTGTTCTTGGATGTTTTAATTTCCAGGGTACAATCTTGTAATGAAAGTAGTTTACAGCAACTTCTTCCTCCCTATGTCTCTGAGTCCTATGGAGGCTCCATAATTCTCTGTAAAATGCTGTGGGCCTGGACTCTACTCCATGACTGTGCTCTCTCATTGTTTTCCAGCCTCATCTCTTCTTTGTTTTATTTAGCGTGTGTAGGTTGATGGGAATACTTCAAAGCCTCGGTCAGGAATGAAACCTGTTGCTCCGAGCAGATAGTCTGTTTTGACAGACATTCCTCTTAAAAGAATGGTCACTGCATTTAGTGATGCAGCAGGACATGTTGCACTAGCTGATGTTAGTACAGAGAAGATCAAGACTTCTTTATATGCTTCTACTTCTTCCCATAAATCTCTATGTGGGGACCACAGTCCCAAGCAGGGCAAGATTTAACCAGAGATGGTAACGAACTACAGAAAGAAAAAGAGTAATGTCTTTTTCAGGTTACATAGGCTAAGAAAGAGACCTGATCAAAAGCCCAGTGGGAATTTCCCTTCTAATGTCAACATTCTTTATATCAGGACCTAGACTAACTGCCCTGTTTTGTCAAGCAATGTTTGGTTGAACTTAATGATCTTAAAAGTCTCTTCCTAGCAAAATTATTCTATATCTCATAAGATGCCAAGTCTGCCTAGGGGTAGGGCATCGCTGAAAGCCGGGGGGCACCTCCATTCTCTGTGCATCTCTCCACAAGACAAGAGGTGAGCAATTGCTCACCTCTTAAGAGATCCTGATTTTTTTTTCAAGATGTGACATTTCTTCAGGGATTTGCAAAGGCAACTGGGTTTCTTGCAGCACACATCTCCCTCAAGACTTCCTATGTATTTTGGCCTAAACTTCAGCTAAGTGTGTTTTGCCTGATGTTTGGAGAATGCAAAGGTTGCACACACCCAGGACTCCAGGAAAGTAACGAGAAAGTAAATGGGAAAAAAAAGACCAGGGAAAAAAAATCCTGTTACTTTGTATCTATGAAAGGCATTGAATTTCAATACTTCCTCTCTGTTGTTCATATCTTGCTGTGCTATCTCTAATGTAGTCTATAAATTCCTCAGTGCAGATACCCACTTGCTTTATTTGCACTCCTAAGATGTTCTTTGAATAAACTGCTAACAACTACAACAATAATAATAATGTGCAACAGTGGTATTTACCATAGTTAAAGCAGACAATGGGGAGTTCCCTAACCCAGAGCAAAGAAGTATGAAGGAGTTTACAAGTGCAGTACAATTAAAAGGTGCTAATATCATTAATTATTATGAACACTTGCATTGCCATAGCAGAAGGAGCTACAAGCAGATTCAGATCCCAGCGCTGCACAGTGCTGTTCAAAAGCATAATAAGACCATTCCTGTCCTGAAAAATAATACATTCAGAGGTTTTTCCCTTGCAAAGTGTTCGCAGATGAGAGAGTAATGCACCTCTGAAGAGGACCTTGCAGGACTCCTAGGCAATGCAGACAGACGAAGAATAATGTTCCTATTATACCAAATATGGATATTTGCATCAGCTCACAAAGAAAACCTGGAGCAGTGTGGTGAATCCAAATCTCCTGATGCCTCATTCTGTACCTTAACTACTAGGTTGTCCTTAAGTTACTGCTTAACAGTATTGAGCATTTCTAAAGATTTCTTCAGTGTTAGCCATTGAAAACTGAGCAATCTATATTTAATTCCCTTGAACTGATGCTGGATTCAATTTCCTAAAAGTTTAAGATATAAAGCATAATACTATATGTATAGGGAGAATAAAGAAGAGTCTTAAAGATAAAATTAATGAGACACAGATAGAAAATGATAGCATGAACTTTCTAACTCTTAACAAAGGATAATGTTCCAGTATACTGAAAACTGTACCAGAAAAATTTTATTACATAAATATGATGTGACTGCAGGATATATCTGACTCTTCAGCTGACAACAGTTCTTGGTTTTTAGGAACTCTCTTGTACAAGCCCAGAAAAAACCCAATTATCTCCGCAGTGAATTTCCTCCCTTTTAAACTCCTGACAGGGCACCACTAAAATGAGACTCTAAAGAGAGCAGTTCTTTTTCTATACTTTGACATGGCTATGCCTACCAGAATGGTAATATGGCTCTTGCACTCCAGAGCACCTCTTCTCTCTGATTTTGAGGATGCAAATTTATTTCTTGGATGACTTCTTACTGCCAACTCTCCCTGTACCAGCTGAGGCTTTTAATGTAGAACATTTCTGATTGAATCTCTAGTGGGTTAATCAAGATGGCTGCTAGCATACTGGTACTTGATGTTAGTATAGTTTTTATATAAGATAAATTATATTAAAATAATGCTTTCTTCAGATTGTAAATCAAGCACTCCAAAGGTAGGAAGTGCTAATATTAATATCAGTTTTGGAACAACTGGTACTACCCCCAAGACCATCCAGAAGCATTGTTTTTAATTACTTGATTCACAACCTATTTTTCTCATAGGACCCATGTGCTCTCAGTGCACTGAACTATGTTTTCTGTACCACTTGCTAAGTATCAACATAAAGGCTAAAGCTTATAAAGCTAAACAATCTCCTTATGGAATAAATAATTTCTCCATGAAAGAATGCAACTAAGGTTCTCTACATAGGCAAGTAAAGGGACTTCTGGATGTATTCACAAAATTTCTTCTCCTATCATTTATTTTTCCTCTCTCAAACTCTATTCATGGAGCTATTTCCTGAAAATACCTGTATTTTTGTTTAGTGTTTTGTATACTTATTTACTGATAAACTGTTGAAGCTGGGGGAAAGTAACACTCAACCTCTATTGGAATATGTCTGTACCACGGTGTCTCTACAAGTAGGGGACCTTTAACACTTTCAGGTTATCTAATCCAGTCTTCAGTTCCTGTCTGAGTGTTTGTCATTGGTTCCTCCTTGCTGATGACTTCATGCTGAGATAGGGTGTCCTGTTGGTCACCTGTATTGCTGATATATGCTTTTTTCTAGTCCTGTGTCAAGAGATCATGAGTCATATCATGACCTCTGTATGGAGGTGGCATCTGACTCTAGCTCTTCTGTAGTTGTCTAAATTCCTAATTTCCTTCTTCTGCTTTCTGAATCTACAGTGATCCTGTATGATACATGTTTCTTGGCAGCCTGTGTGGTTGTCTTTTCCTTGCTTTCCATAGTTTCCTCCCAGGGCTGGTAACTTATCCCCTGTGGGGTGCAGAGTCTTTGGACTCTGAGTGGTGAGAAGAAGTACTCCTTACATAATGGCAGGGTGTATAGCAAGGAGACTCAATCAGGAATGCCTTCGTGGATCTCTGTGTTGTCTGGGTGTTGGTTCTCTTTGGTGTTGATTCTAATTATCTACTACAGAGGCTTAGCATCCAGGAGAGATGTCTTGCGCTCATTTCTGCATTTGGTAGCAATGCACCTTCAGTCCCCTTTGGTTTAGTATATGAGCATGGTGTGGAAGATATGCTTCTACATAACAGTTACCGTTTCTTGGTGATATCTTCTTGCATTTCCTGCAGACAGTACATGTCCCCAGAAATAGTGTAATTCCATATTGTGAATAATACATTAAAAGGAGAAAGGTGTGTTCCAGTCTTGTTCCAGAGCTGGGCTGAAATTTCCAAAAGTTCTGCTTGCTGAGGAAGGGAAGACCCTTTTTATAGTTCTTACTGTTCTTTGCAAACTCAGATACTGAAGTAGTTTTATTTTATTATTATTTTATATTTATGGAAACTCTTAAGTCTACTCACATTACTGCTTGATCCACACTGCAATCATCCTATATTCAGTAGGAGCGAATTTCTTTCTGTGGCACTAGGTCTTTGCAGTCTAATGAATTCTGGAGTGCAAGCTCTTTTCATACTATTTTCTCATTAGTTTTACACTCACCATCCACAAAGGTCTATGTATGGCACAAAAGCGGACTGTGAGATTCATTCAACTAATGCAGATGTCTGCTATGCAGAGAGTTAGTCCGTATCTGAATTAGTCCCTGTAAGGTTATCTTACTGGAAAGAAACAGGAACTCTTACATCACAGTGCAATTCCTCTTGGAGTAGACAGGTAAAATAGGTCAGATGAATCACTACTTACAAGTGCCTATTTCTGACCACAGAATATAAATTGAGTCCTTGGTGACTTGCTTGGCTGCTGGCATCTGCATTGTAGATGCATTTAAATGAGATGAAACACTTTCCCTGAGCCTGTTTCAAGTATTGACTCTCCTAATCAGCTTTTTGCCTCTTAGAGCACAGGAGACCTGAAGATGCACAGTAGCATAGTTTGAATGCAGCATGCAGTGGTTTCCTTATGAAGCTTTCCAACGATTTGTCATCATCCTACATACCCTCCTGACCTCTAAATTAGACTGATTAATATATTTCTCTTTAAAAATCACAACAGATAATTCCCTTTCTAAAAGAACAAATATTTCTATATCTAAGAAATCCACCAGCAAAAGCTCTAGTATTCTGGTCACCGGACAGCTACATTTGGGACCAATGCTGCTTCTGAAGTTGGGGTCCCTTTGTGGAAGAAATGCAATCTTTCTGTGGGGAGTGTAATAATAAGTAGAAAGTCACTAGATCTGCCACCAGTAGGGTTACAGAACAACAGGTGGTGGTTACAGATGCAAAAGCATGTCTCTTTTCTTCCCTAGATGAGCTTTGTGACTCCCTTTGGGTGATGCTTGCCATGTCAAATTTCAGCTTGAACAGCTGAAGCTTGGCACAGACTAAGCAACAGAAAGTGGAATCCCTTCAGGGCAAGGGATGGAGAACATTAATAATAGACACTGCTACCAGCTCTTTCCTAGTTGCTCACTGACAAGGCTTTATTTCTGATCTTTCCTATGTTTAATTTAAAATGAGATTCCTCATAATCCTTGGTGATTTTCTTGGATCAGTTAGGATAGTATAGTTACACTGAAATATTCTGAACAATGTTTTTTCTTCAGAAAGAATAATTTTCTTCCTTAACTTGCAGAGTCATGCTCTTAGCAGGGGAGAGCCATAGGCAGGCTCCATTGTTGTAATCACAAAGGTGAAATTCTCAAGTTCTGCCTTTCCTATTAGGGCCCTGAGCAGGTGGATTGTCCTGAAGCAGTGTAGCAGGACCAAAATGGTGCACAGACCTTGAGATATCTCTTCAAAGTACCCATGCCCTTTTCTCCTTACAGACCTAGGATCGATCATTTTTTTCTTGGAGGCTGGGAAGAAAACAGTTTAGTCCCTGGTTCTTCCTCTGACTTTCAGCGACACAATACTTTCAACCTTTGAATGTTTTTGAAAAATCCTTTGTTAATCCTGATTTTTTTTTCAGTTTGCAGCTATCTGACTGACTTATAACATTTTCAAAGGGAACTGAGGACCCCATCTATTATCAATAAAACCTTACCTCTTACTAAACTGTAGAGAGACTGTTCCAGCTATACAGCTGTTACTCACCAGGCACCATGTACCAGCAGAGACATTAGAGGTCTTGAACTTTACGGAGGGTTTTCTCACTGAGCTATGTACTGTTGCCACAAATTCCCCATGCATCATGTTGACAGTATGCTACACTTATGCAAGACAGTCTTATTTTCAATCAAATTTGCAGGGATATCATATATATTTTCATGCCAGTCTGTTACTTGCAACACCAAGTGTTACCAAGCAGCTGGAAGAAGCTTCAGAAAATTAGTACTGCCAGAATAGCTGGTTTTCTCAAGTGACCAAGGGTGCAATTCATCTTACCAGATTTTAATCTAAAAACAATGTATCTAGATCAAAGTAGTTTGGGATGGCTTTCTTCATGGCAGACAGAGTGAAGGTTTCTGCTTCTGTCTGTTGAGTATGGATAGGACTTAGATAACTGCTTATAATCATAGAATTGTTCTGTCTGGAAGACACCTTTAAGATCATCAAGTCCAACCATTAACCCAGCACTGCCAGGTCACCACTAAACCATGTCTCTCAGTGTCACATCTACATGTCTTTTATATACATCCTTCCTGGAGGAGAGTCCACCACTTCCCTGGGTAGCTTGTTCCAGTGCTTTACAACACTTCCTGTGAAGAAGCTTTTCCTAATATCTAATCAAATCCTCCCTTGGTGCAACTTGAGGCCATTTCCTCTTGTCTTATCACTCACTACTTGGGAAAACAGAGCAACCCCCACCTAGCTACAAACTCCTTTCAGGTGGTTGTAGAGAGCAAGAAGGTCTCCCCTGAGCCTCCTTTTTTTGTCTGGGCTAAACTACCCCAGTTCTCTCAGCTGCTCCTCAGATTTGTTCTCTAGACCCTTTGCCCTAGATGAATACCTAACATTCCAGCGGCTGGAATCAGATGAGGATGAATCCCATCCCAATACTATGTTGTGACTCCTAAATTCCTAGTTCATGGAAATAAAAATTTGTAGTGTTATGTCCTGCTTTGAGTGAGAACAGGACTAATTCTGTTCAATGATTTTACTTTTCAGCTCAGTTCCAACTAACTGCACTTTCTGAAGTTAGCAGCATGTTTTCACAGGCAGTGTCTGCTTCTAGCAGTGATAATATTCCATCTTTAGAGGATTGGTGTGCAGACCAAGGCCACTGCTGGATCTCATGTACCACATTGGGGGGTGCAGAAAGTAAAAGGCTGCACCTGCAGGGAGGAGCAAACAAGGCAGGTGACCCCAGACTGACCAACAAGGGATTCCATCCCATATACGGCATATTCGGTATGAAGATGAGGGACCAGGAGGGTCAAGGCTCAGAGAGCATCTGTTACAGGTCTAAGGGGCTGCCCTGACCCTAAACTGTGACATGCTAGAGCAAATATGCAGTTTACTAATCCCATGTTTCTGTCTCCAGTAGTGACCAGTATCCTACCAATGTATAGTCTTTGAAAACATGGACCATTATTGATTGTTTTTTAAGGCCAGGACTCATTTTTTTTTTTCCCCTCTGGCATGCTTTTTTTCTTTAATCATCATCAACAAATCTATAAGGAAGACTTTCTTCCCAGGAACAACGCAAGTAATGAACAGGATGTGTATATCCCGTATATCTCCAATAGATCATACCCAACTGCTTTATCCCCACACCAGCTGGTGTTCTAGACACCACAGTTCAACCTTTTTTGTAGTACTTTTAATCATTCTGGTGTTGGTCAGCATTAGAAAGCTGCAGAGAATTTGTAGTGCTGCACAACAGCTGGAGAGCAGAAGATGGCAATTAATGGTTTCTTAGTCCCTCCCTTGCAAACCCCTATGTGACACAACATAACAGAATACAATGCTGAGATGATACCATGCCTGCATCTCCTGTAAGTGAGCTAAGGTTAAAGAGACCTTACTGAAATAAAGGATTTTGACTATACTGAAAGAAAAAAAAAAATGCAGTTAGGTCATTTTGATACTTGCAAATCCATTTCTTACATACAAAGTATAAATCCAACAGAAAAGTGGGAAATTTAACTTGACATTTCACTTCAGAATAAATAATTCCTTATTAAAATGGTAGAATTTTTTTTGAAAAATAAAATTTCCAACTTTAAGCAGCCTGCATCCTGAGATTTCATCCTGAAATCTTGTAGGATAGGAAAAGAAATCACGCAGGATTAACTGGTCACCATTTTATTCATATGTTTAACCCTACACAGACCCAAGTCTTGCAGCACTGTGTAAGGAAGGAGGCTCACAGTCCAGTTTCTGAGAACTCACAGGTAGCTATGGAGTGGCTGGGCTCTGCCTGGGCTTTCTGCCTGCCAATTGTATGTGACATGTGGAACCTGAGTAAAAAAGCTTATCCTAAACTTGTACATTTTATTTAAATGCAATGTGGAAGTTTATTTTTGCTGGAGGACAAATCCTGCTCACCAGTTCCAGTGGTGAATTTTGCTGCCTTCACTGGGACTTGTCACTTGGAAAAACCACCAGAGAAAGTCCTTCTCACCACTAAAAGATGAGTTTTTGAAAGCAATTAAAGCATGTTTAATGACATTTGACACTAAATCTGTGTATGGTAAAACAAACCTATAAAACTCCACTTGCTCCCCCTTCTCCCCTCTTGATGGAAAGGTGGAAACTTTCAGGATGTCTTAGGATGTTTTAGCTGTAGACAATAAATCATTTTTCAAAAACACATTAGGAATGTCAAAAACCACCTCTGAGATGAGTAACATCTTTTAAAGTAATGGGCTAAATCAAACCTTTCCTGACATTTTGATTGCATTTTTGTTAGTCAGTATAATGAAAAATTAACTTTACACATAAAAAATTTATTGTAGCTTCTTTTATTGCCTAGGAAGGAAAGTTTACTGTAGCCAACTGAACCATGCTTCTTCATGTGTTGTCACTTTATACACTTTATTATTGTAACTTATGAGGATGTTTGTAAGCAAAGGAGTGGGTTTTTTTACTCTGCAGTACTCCCACTTGCTCACTCATTACGCTCATCATGGCTCTATGTAATAAACTTCATAATATCACATATTAATGGCATTATTTAGACTATAACTACTATAAGTTAATGTGCAAATGCCTTGCAGTTTTCCCATGTTTACTCGCAATTTTGAAATAATGTTCAAGACGTGCTCTGAGTCTGGGAAGAATCACACACTTTAGTGCAGTAATGTATGGGAAAATGTACAGTTATTTAATAAATATAGAAGAATTGACATTAATGTCTGTATATTATGGGGTGTGTCTATTCATTAAAATGATAGTTTGATACTCATTTTTGGCAGATGGAGCATATTTAGTTCCATTTCGTGTAAATTGCTCTGACAAATACTTGCCCAAAACAGTGCGAACTTTGGAAGCAGAATATCATTGAAGTCTCCCTTGTTTTCTTTAGTTAGCAAAAATGAAATGTAGCCAAACTGCAGTTATCCAAAGGGAAGAACTCTGGTGACCAACTTTAGTATTACTTATTATGTATTTTCTTTTCCATGCAAATGTGATCTATAGATCTATAGTTCTCCTTCATGCTTTCTGCTTTTGAACCAAAAGCTTGACAACTTAGGAAGTAATTCCTAAGAAAGTGAAATTTGTAAGAAACTATTATTTTCTGGTCAACTTAAAAGTACACAATATCTTTTTGTTTGTTCTCAAAATCAGAATGTGCATGTGTGATCAATAATATAGGAAGTATCTGAGTATTGAAAACACACAGATTTTCTGTTGCCTAATAGAAGTAATCAAACCTCCCAAGATACCACGACTTTGTGCCGAAATTGTTAAATGTCAACCCGGCTTTTCAGATGATAATTATTTTAATTCATAAGTTTCACATAATATAACTGTTCTTTAAATTTTTAGCCATCTAACAAAGTACGAACAGTGTGTATTAAAAAGTTGATCTGATGAAATTGCATCACTTTCAAAAGCAGATGTTCCCATTATTCAAAATAAGCCATTGATTTTTCAGAGTACTTCCTGATCCTCCTGAGAATGACAGCTAGTGATGAGGAAACCTCTTGGTAAAAGCCAGTGATGTCAATGTGAAACGCTATTTTACGTGACAGATGATAGCTATTAATTTGTGAAGAGTTGAGCGTGTTTTAGTGCATATACCTGTAAGTGAAAAGTCCAACATCAGAACAGCTCAAACCTAAGTAAAGAAATAACTGGGTGGAGGGGATACCTAGTGCAACTTGAAGGTCAATTCCTCTCAATTTTACTTGAGCTCTCCCTGGCTTGCTTGCTATTACTCTGCTTCAGATTTGAGTTTCTCCCCCCTTTCATTATAACAAATAAAAGGACAAGATCTTCTGTTTTGAAATGACCCTGAAAAGTTCAGACCAAAGCCCTTTTGAATTCCATTATCTGAAATGCAGAAACCCTCTATGAAATGCTGCCAAGCATTGCCATAGCAACATGATGTCACTCAGTGACAGAACAAGCATCATAGCATTTAGCTGAGACTGTGTTTCTTTCTCCATGAGCAAAAAGATGATTTTGAAAGCGGGGGCCCAGCTGGGAAAGGGAACATCTGCAATCTAAACATTTCCACTCCCCTTCAGGGAGAGAGAAACTGCTTTCACTTTTTGTCTCTGAACACAGGACAGGGTCTAAATCACACAGGCAGAAGATGTGTGTTATGAAGAAGGGAGAGTGAATGGAGGAGAAACTGTTATCAGCTGGTGTATGCCTTAAAGGCAAGGGAGAAAGGAAGTAGCTGGGAGTCCAACTCTGCAGATGGGCTGGTTGCTGGTAGTCATGGATAAGGCACTCAGCCACTGATTAGGGACTCAGCCTGGGCGATGCAAGCGTGGCTCACCTGTCACATTGCACACGGATGATGTTTCACTATATTTAGTTATCCACATGCAATTCTGAAGTGCTTTAAATGCCAGCTTGTGCTTTCCCTTGGGTGCCTGGTGGATTTTAGACGGAGCTTTCAACTTGTGAGGGTGGATCCCTTTTTCATGGGTGCGCTGCTTCACTATTGTGGGACTCAGCCAAAAAAAATCTCCCAATCAGTTTGATTTTCCTCCAAGCTTTTAATAACCTTTGGAGTGAGACAGTGCAGAAATTACCTACAGACTCTGCTACAGGATGAGCAAAAAGTAAGATATTTTGGCTCACACTGGAGGTGAATAAAAAAGGAAAGGGGCTACTGGAAGTCTTGGTAATTAGAAGTCCCACATATAAGCAATTGCAGTATACTCTTTAGAAGTGTAACTGTAGTACACATATTTTATTTATTTATTTATTGATTTGATTTTTTTTTTACTTTCCAGGTGTTCCTGGCTTCTTTAGTGCCTCTAAATCCTGGAACCCAGAGTGTCAGCTCAGAGGTGCAAAGAGCCAGACCTGTGCTATTCTGCGCTGAGGATTTTTTGCAAATGTGCATGTCAAAGTTCTCACTAGTTTTAATCTGAATTCACAGTCCTCGAGGCATCAGAGAAACTAACACCTCATAATGAAACCCAGGCAAAACTGAAAGGCAAATGTGATTTCAATATTTACAGCAAATCTTAAGCACATTTCAAAGCTGTGAGCCAGCTCAGCTTTGTTGGGTCTTATTTGGATTTACACTGAGAACACTTGAAAAGTTATAATTGGGATATCGATTTCTTCCATTTTCTTCCAAATAGGCTAGATTGCTCCACATCAGTTGTAGTATAAATAAGACAATATTTGGAGAAGAAATGTGAAACTCACAGAATTACAGAATGGTAGGGGTTGGAAGGGACTTCTGGAGATCATCGAGTGCAACGACCCTGCCAAAGCAGAATCACGCAGGGCAGGTTGCACAGGAACATGACCAGGTGGGTTTGGAAACTCTCCAGCATAGGAGACTCCACAACCTGTCTGGGCAGTCTGTTCCAGTGCTCTGTCACCCTCACAGTGAAGAAGTTTTTCCTGATGTTTAGGTGGAACTTCCTGTGTTCCAGTTTCTGCCCATTGCCCTTTGTCTTATCACTGGACGCTACTGAAAAAGAACCAGCCCCATCCTCTTGACACCCACCCTTCAGAGATTTATAAGCATTGATAAGATCTCCTCCCAGTCTTCTCTTTTCCAGGCTGAACAGACCAATATCTCTCAGTCTTTCCTTATAAGAGAAATGTTCCAGTCTCTTAATCATCCTCATAGCCCTCCATTGGACTCTCTCCAGTAGCTTTTTGTCTATGTTGAACTGGGGAGGCCACAACTGGACACAGTACTCCAGATATGGCATCACTAGGGTAGAGTGGAGGGGAAGAAGAACTTCCTTTAACCTGCTGGACACACTCCTCTTAAGGCACCCTAGGATACCATTGGCCTTCTTGGCCACAAGAGCACACCGCTGGCTCGTGGTTAATTTATTGTCCACCAGGTCTCCCACATCTTCTCCAGGTCTACTCCTAAACTGTACTGGTGCATGGGGTTATTCCTCCTCAGGTGCAGGACGCGACACTTGTCCTTGTTTAATTTTATTGGGTTTCCACTGTCCAATTCTCCAGTATGTCCAGATCTCACTGAATGGCAGCACAACCTTCTGGTGTGGCAGACATTCCTCCCAGTTTTGTAGCATCAGCAAACTTGCTGAGGTTACACTCTGTCCCTTCATCCAGGTCATTGATGTGTATGTTGAACAAACCTGGGCCCAGTACTGATCCCTGGGGAACTCTGCTAGTTACAGGACTCCAACTGGACTCTGCACCATTGATCACAACTCTCTGAGCTCTATTGTTCAGCCAGTTCTAAATCCACCTTGCGTTCCAAAAGCCTTGCTGAAGTCAAGGTAGACAACATCCAGTGCTCTCCCTTCACCTACCCAGACAGTCATAAAGTCATATAAGGCTATCAGATTAATTATGCATGAATTCCATTTTCTAAATCACATTTAGGAATACATGAAACCATGCAAGACTTTAACATATTTTTTCTTGTACTGATATTCTTAAGATTTCACGTTTTATAGAGAGATTTTAAAATATGAAATTGAAGTACATTTATTCTGGCCTTTCATAATCCTTGATGATATGATATGATATGATATGATATGATATGATATGATATGATGATATGATATGATATGATGATATGAGAAGTCCAATCTCTTTATCTTTCCCATTGCTCTTCTCTTGTTGATTTAAAACCAACTTAAATTATTTCTACATCTTCTTTTCAAACTGTGTGAAAATTACATCCTAGGTTTTAATTATTATAATAATTAAAAATAAATTAAAATTGTCTCCTAATTTCTAATCTACACTTTCCTACTAAATCCCAATGAGTTTTCTTGTCAAGACAGATGGAAGTCAAAACCTACTCTACCTTCCAGTACATGAAGGGGGCCTACAGGAAGGCAGAAGAGGGGATGTTTACGAGGGCCTGTAGTGAAAGGATGAGGGGTAATTTAAATTAGAGAAGAGTAAATTTAGATTGGATATCAGGAAGAAGTTCTTTACATTGAGGGTGGTAGAATAGTGGAATGGGCTGCCCAGGGAGGTGGTTGAGGCCCCATCCCTGGAGATATTCAAGGTTAGGTTGGACAAGGCTCTGAGCAGCCTGGTCTTTTTGAGAGTATCCCTGATCACTGCAGGGGGGCTGGACTAGATGACCTTCAGAGGTCCCTTCCAGCCCTAGCCATTCTATGATTCTATGATTCTATCCCAACTATTCAAAATCTGTCTTGCCTGACTATAAATATTTTTTGATACATAATTTTGCTGCTCTATGTTTTAACAAAGGCGTAGACCTTACCTCTCTAAGAAGTATGGGTAATTCTATGCCTGTACTTTAGCAGCAATTTTCTTCAGCAAAACTAAGCTGTCTTCCAGGAAAGACTGCAATTCCTCACCACTGCCACCTTGGATGAAGTCAATGAAAAGCAACCTGGATTATCAGTTTTTCACTTTGTAGGACACCCATTTTCTCTGAAATAAATGATGGTTATTCCTTAATTCTTGAGCATTTATCTGAGATTAATTGCCATTCAGCATCTCTCAAGTGCAGGTTTTGTATGAAGATACTGAACCTTGGACTCAGACACCCATCTTTAAGGACCCTTGTCTGAAAACACTTACAAGGAAGATCTGGGCCTGAAGGAGTACTTCAGATAGTACATATACTGCTATGTTCAGTGACAGTGAAAAAAATGAAGGAATTTGGCAGTCGAGATCAGGAGTTTGACCCTGTCCAGTTAATGCTAATGATCTGATGCAAGTCTTATTCTACTGGGCACGTGTTAACTGTTTAGCTGCAGTCATATTTTACAAGATTGTTGAGTTAACATTACATGAATTATACACGGTTTATAAAATGATTATTTAATCAGTGGAAAATTAAATTCATAGATGTTTTCTAAATCTGAACTAGGACATTCATCATCAGAACTGCTAAATTTTTAATCAAGTCTACTGTGCTTGATGTAGCTATCATTCTAAATTGCCCTCTCTCTGCTGGTCCTCTTACTGCAATATATATCTTAGCATTATCCCTTCTCATTGCTAATTGAATTTTTCAGCTCAGATGTAAGGCACAATGACATGTCATTCAGTATTTTCATCAGAGGATAGTCTTACTTACTTTAACAGAAGAAATGCTTTAAATATTAGGATAAACGCTTTCAAATGCTGTCCAAAGTTCTCTGATTCCTTCAAACTATCACATACTTAGAAGCATCACTGAAAAACAAACTTGTGGCAGAGGTATAAAGAGGAAAGATTTCTACTTGTCTTGAAGAAGAGAAAAATTTTGAAACATTCTGATCTGGATTTGATTTGGAATTTGGTTGTTTAACTAATTTCTGGAAAAGGTCGAGATGAGAAGAAGCAACGAGCAATACAGTTTGTCCAGGTATTTAATCATTTCACATGCCATGTAAGAATCAAGTTGCAAACCAACTTTTTCTTATTATGTAAAAATCTTTGGGAATTCTCTTTCATTAAAATCGTAAGAAAAATATTTCCAAAGATTAGAAAAACTGTAGAGAATTTACCCTGGGAATAATCTGGAAGTCAAGATACTATGGCTTGTTAGAGCCATGTCACATAGGAGAGAGAGTGTAATGCCTCACACCCTACTGAGCAAGATCTTCAGCAAGGCCAGTACCAGAAGATGGGAAGCTTTTTCTGATAGTGACACATTCACTTCATCCTCTTAGTTGTACACATGACCCAGTCTGTTCCTAAAGGAATTTGAGATGCATGTTGGAAGCCAAGAAATCTTGTCTATAACCACCCAAACAAACACTTAGGTAAATCTTGTAAGAACCGCCTGCACAAACATGTTATAAAGATCACTATGCATTTTTAAGCATCGTAAATTTGCTCATTATCAGAATAGGGTTCACTTTTTCTTGGGTCTTCAACCTATTACTTATTGCTTCTGAATGGCATGACTTGACATACTAGGACTGCATTCCAAAGCTCAGAGACATTTCTTAAGGACAACCAGGCCTTGAATCTGGCAGTCAAGCTTAATGTAAGCTAGAGATTTTTACATATGGGCATAATGTAAATAAAAAATAAAACCCAATTGTCCATAAGGCAAATTTTTTGTGTTTGGTTTCAAAATCCAAACTTGGTTACAAAACAGTGTACTTCCAGTAGTCCAAAATGATAGTAGAAATTAGATGCAGATGGTAGAAATTAGATCTAAAATGTGGCATAAGATAAGTATACATCTCTTGCATCAGGAGATGGAGAGACTACTATAAACATATGTCTATATATATAATAATGTTACTTATAGCAAAGACTTTAATGAATTTTTGATGTACACCATGATAAAAAGAGATTAATTCACTGACATGAGTTAATAACACAGTGTCAGCTCCATAGGTTCTGTAACAGAAGACAAATCCAAAAAGAAAGGAAATATATTCTTTAAAGTTCTATAACACTTATTCTTTAATGAAGAAACGAGCCTACCTCTTCACATGTTTGTCTGGAGTTTTCCTGTGCAGTCTGTGTGAAACTTGCCTAAGAGTGTCTATTATTTCCAGAGCAATTTGAGAGCTGGGTATTTGGGCTAGAATTCTACAGTCACATGAAACCACCAATGACCACCAATGCTAACTACTGGATTTACACATTTTATTGGCCCAGCCTGACAGATTTTACTGTCAAAGTGACTGCAACTCTCTTCTATACTAGCGCATTCAGAGTGAGGGTTTTCCCCAGTTCACACTGAAGTCCCAGTGCCAGATGCAGGCATATATCTTCTGGAGGGAAGGTATCCCAGTTGCCATCAAGATGCTCCTGGAACATGTTCTGGCTACATCTATGTCCACACACTGTCCCCTTTATCAGTAAGCCTGGACCCCAGGGGGATGGTGAGTGACAAGGACAGAGCTGGGCATGGGCAACACATAGCACACTGACTTCATATAGACTCAGCTGATAACACTTGGCATTGAACAGGAATAGGACGTAAGTGACTCAGACAGGAATTAATGTGCGATTTAATAGTTTCATTCCTGAATTATACTCCTAGAAACACTCCTAGAAACCCATGAAAAAGTGGAAGATTTTTCACAGACACCTTCAGCTCCCATTGACCTTTCTTATATACTTAGAATCAACTTGGTCTTGTGAGGGGCAAGTGCCAGGGCTCATTCAGAGTCTGCAGGTAAGCAGAGGGGAGGTGCAAGAAGTTCCTCCCCTGTATGTTTTTAAGCAGCTTTGGATCAAGGATCCGTATGTTACCTCTTGCGTTAATCTCTCCTCATGCTGAATTCTAGGGCCAGTTCTTTTCAATATATCTACCTGGATACAAGAGTTCAATGCACCATTAACAAGTTTGCTGATGATACCATACTGTGAGATGCTGTTGATTCTTCTGAGGGATAAGGTGCCTTGCAGAGTGATCTAGAGAGATTGAAGCATTGGGCAATGACTCATGGGATGAAATTTAAGAAGTCCAAATGCTGTCATTTGCAGCTTGGATGGAGTAACACTAGGTAGAAGTATAAATTGGGAGAGGAGTGGCTGGAAAGAGTCCTGCAGAAAGGGACCGGGGAGCGCTGGTCAACAGCAGACTCAGTACAAGTCAGACGAGATCTGGCAGCCAAGAGGGCAAACCACATCCTGGTGTGCATCAAACACAGTATAGACAGCTGGTCAAAAGAGGTGATTGTCCTGCTGTATCCAACATCGGTGCAGCCTCACCTGGAGTAGTGAGTGCAGTTCTGAGCTCCACAATCTCAGAAGGATGATCAGGTACTGGAATGTGTCCAGAGGAGGCCAACAAAGCCAGCAAAAGGGTTGGAAGAAGAAGCTAAGGGCTCTGAGTTTATCTGGTTTGGAGCAAAGGAAGCTGAGGGTTGACTTCATTGCTCTCTATAGCATCGCGGGGAGGGGAAGTGGAGAGGGAGGTGCTGATCTCTTCTTCCTGCTATCCCGTGATAGCATGTGTGGGAATGGTTCATAGATGTGCCAGAGGAGGTTTGAACTGGACATTAGAAAGCATTTCTTTACCAAGAGGGTGGTCAAACACTGAAAGAGGCTTCCTAGATAGGTGTTTGATGCCCCAAGACTTTGGGTGTTTAAGAAGCATTTGGACAATGCCCTTCATAAAATGCTTTAATTTTTGGACAATGCTTAATTGGTCAGGCAGTTGGACTAGATGGTTGTTGTGAGTCTCTTCCAACTGAAATATTATCTATTCTATTCTATTCTATTCTATTCTATTCTATTCTATTCTATTCTATTCTATTCTATTCTATTCTATTCTATTCTATTTTATTCTTCTGTGCATAGCTAACACAAGGGGGCAACAAAAATCACAGTAGCAGTCAATATTCTGAGCTGCATGATATGTTTGGGTAGAAACAAGTGATATTCTGGAAGCTAGAGATGTTGTGATGCATGTAAACTTTGCTCTCAGATTCCATCCAGATGCTCCATACTCCTCAAGTTCTTGCATTGTCCCTGTTCTCTTAAATTTTTGTATGTCTAGTGTAAGAAGATAGGAAAGAGATTCAATAAGACAATAAAAATCCTCTCCTGTATGCATAATGCAGCATCTGTTTTGAAACAATTCTTCTCCAGCAATATATTGTGAATACCATGTTCATTTTATCAACATATTTCTTCACAGTTTTGTTATTCATTTGGCTAATGTAAAACCAGTGAAAATAAGGACCAGATGCTCAGCTGGAATAAAATTTTCACCAGCTGAAGATCTATCCAGTGCTACAAAAACCTCCTACGGTGAAACACATATGAAAGCGTCAAGCCACAAATTGTTATTTCATATTGTTATGAAATCATGCAGAAAAATAAAGATCTACATGGGTTCAATGGAGAATTATAAATAAACCTTCATTTATTCAAGACAGTTCATGAAACATTTTTCATCTTCTGACAAATCTGAGATGATTTTTAAATATCTAACAAAGCCATAATGGTTTGAGGTTTTGTAAGAAAAGTTTTGCCTTTTTTTTTTTTTTTTTTTTACAGATAATGGCCCAAGATTAATTCCACTGATTCTTATCCACTTCCTTACACTTTAAGTTTATTCTGCATGCAGACACAGAATTTATATATGTATATGGCATATGTATATCAGAAATACTGTTTATTCACACTGCATATCTACAATCAGATGTGCCCAAAGTATGAAAAGGTTTTCAAATGAAATAGCTTAATCACTTCCATATTTTGCAGGTCTATTTTTGGCAATAATACTAGCCTCTGGTTCGCACATGTATTTATTTAATGATAACCTCTGTTCCTTAAATTGCCAATTGTATTGCTGATTTTCTTTTCATGGTAATAACCCAGTTCTTTCACTCTTTGTATTAGCTTGTCATCAGGGTTGTTGTTTTCTAAGCTGGGGGGGTGTCTTCCTTTTTTCCAGGAGGTTGCATTCATCAAGCTGGAGAGCAGACAATATTATAGAGAATTTAAATTTTTACAATTAAGTCCCACTCCTGTGAAGACTTATCTATGTTCCTTATTTTAAACATGTGATCTGTCCCACCAAATCCAGAGGATTAGCATTAAGCATATGTGTAAATCTCACCAGTTTCAGAACCTAAATAACATCTGGAGATTGTTTTATACTTCTGAACCAAAAGGAATTGCTCTGGAGACAATTAGACGCTAAGCAGTCAAGGTGCTCTACCAGTTACAGAAAGATTCATTCTGGGGCAAAGTTCTGAATTGGGACTGACAAATTCTGGGTCAAGACTTGGCTCTTCCACAGCCTCATGAAATAGCCTTGAATAAAGTCCTCAAAGACTCAAAGTCCTTCAGCTTCCTAATTCCCTGGTTTTAAATTTCTCAGATTTAGGTGCCTCAATATTCTCACATATGTAGACAAAAAAAATCTTGTAAGTGATTGCAGTAAGGTAGAGCGCTACTTCTGTAGAGTGATATTGTAAATACCCCCATCTATCCATGGTGTTAGAACGCATGTACCAATGCCTCAGTGCCTTACGGGTTTAAGATACACAAATCTGGATCCAGGCAGATCTCAAGTCTTCTAGAGTAAGGCTCCTTGCTTTTACATTTAAAGGCATTTGCAGATATGGTCTTTTCCATTCTGGTGGTGATTAGGGTTTAGTCTAGCCACTGAGTGTTCTGGTCATGCAAATTAATAATAAAATATAGATGAATAATCATGAAATCAGTGTTTAGCCACTTTTTAAATATGTACTTGTAACTATGTTGAAGCTATGCTGCATATCTCTCTACATTCATATATATTCAGCAGTACTGGGCTAATTATACCATTTGTATTCCAGAGAATTATGGGAAGCTACAGCAAAGTTTCCTGTGTTCCTCTCACATACCTCTTCAGCTGAACATGAGTCAGAGCTGCACTGCTTATTACAATATTATTAGCATAAGTTGTTTTAGTAAAGTAGTAAATAATTCATAAGGAAATCTGCAAAAACAAATATGTTTGCCTTTTCTCTCATATTCACTGTGTTTGGAGAGAATTGTACACTTTCTTCAAATATTTGGTTTCAAAATGTGGTAACAGTACATTGTTTTCCACTCCAGATAGCCTGTGTGTTTTTAATTTTCTCAGAAAAATGCTGGAAAACTTAGTGCCATAGTAAAAGCAAGGAAAGCGTACAGACAACTGAGGTTCTTAAACTGTTCTTAAAAGACAACAGGGCACATAAGGTAGAGTGGATCGCAGCTTGCAAGTAGCCAGGGCTAGGTCTGCAAGGTGTTCAAACAACTCATTTCCACTGAAGTTTCATCATACTCTGCATGCTGGTTTAAATAGAAGCACTGCTGTGACACCTAAACTGCAGTCACACAAAGTGATGAAAGTCAGGGAGCAAATCCCCATTGTAGTGGGCACTATAGAAATTAAAAGGAGACACTGTTCACCAGAGCATTTACAGTTTTATCCTATCTCTTTTAGTCTAATTTCTGTTGGTACTTAGTATTCCAGGCAGGCACACTGCTATGGGATAAACCCCAAAATGTCAATTTAGAAGAGGTCTGGATCCTCTAATGAAAGAAAAGCCTCTCTTTTTTTACAGTTTCAAAAGGTTATAGTATTTCCAAATAGTAGGGATGCCTCCAGACCGCTGAGTTTGTCAACCTAACATATGCCCAGACTGCCTGCAAGCCCCACACATCATGTCATCCTCCTGAGAAGGAAGAGGCAAATGGCACAAGCAAACCTTAAGCAAGCACAGTGTGAGCAGATGGTGTTAACTCCAAAGTCAATTCATGCACCTAAATTCTGTTCATCTCAGGAGGCATAAGCAAACACGATGGTTTTCTGAGTTTGAGCAATCATTCCTAGAGCTGGTTCATCCGAACAGGGATGAACCTTTCAGTTCTTGTCTGAAATGTCAAGTTCAACTAAACCAGGGTTAAAACATGCCACAACTGAATTCAGGTCAAAGCTAGAAGACAAGTTTATTCTGCCAATAATACAGCCAATCTCAGATTGACTTTTATGTGCCAAATCCTCACAGACAACAGAAAAAACAAGAGTTTGTGGGGAGAAGGAAAAATAAACAGCATTTTTAGAGACTCATGTTCATATCTGACCTGTGAGGAGAGCAAACTTCTAAATGTTACTAAAGTAAAAATAGCTCACAGGAGAGCATTTCTTAACCAAAAAGAACATTTCTATAATTTTGGAGGTTTAAAAGTTGTCAAGGAGGCCAGTAATCAAGGGATGACTCATCTCCTCTACTTTTAGCAGGTGAGAAATTAAGCCCAGACTAGGCTGGGTGTCCCATGATCATGAATGGAGGAAAGAAAGTGTCTCCAGAGGCAATCCACATCATCTGAGACAACATTGGCTGGACGAACTCCTCCTCATAAAGTTTCTGTCTCTTTCCATTGACTCTGAAAGGAACCAGAGTATTGTCTTGTTCAAGAACGAAGATAAAGTATGTTTTACTCTTAGTGGAAAATTTATATCCTAATTAATAAAACAAGATTTTTAAAACACAATTTCCCTTCTCCTATCTTCTCAGCCAAAGCCTTGTGCATGTCTGAGTTGAACTTCACAGCTTGAAATATTTGACAGATTCTCTTCCATTGTAAGTTTGTACAGCACCAAGCACACTCCTATCAGACAAATAAAAAGAATAATAAAACTCAATCATGCTTGTATATATAGAAAGCCAATCAATGTAAACACAGGGTTTCTCTAAAGAGAAGAACAGCGGAAGCCAGATGGCATGAAATCATTGATAGCTGTTTCATAAACTTTTCCTGCAATCAAATCTAATTGAAATAACACTAGATTGTAGGCTTTAGCAGGTGGGCAGTGCACACAGCTGTTTCTGCTAGATGATTTCCAAAGAATACATACATAAAACATTTCACAGGGACTGACATACGGGAAAAAAAGGTTAGCCCAGATGGAATGATCTCTTTCAGGCTTTATTTCACCGACAGATTTCTGAAGACTGTCTCTTTAAAAAAACGAACAGAAGTTTTTTTCTGATCTTGTTGAACCAATTACAGCCATATACAATGTGGTTGGGAGCTATGGCCTGGTGATGCAGTGCCTTCAATGAAGATTTGTATTTCAAGGCAAGGTAGAACAGAGAGGGACTTCCTAGTGTCCAGCTTATTGCTCTGTAGTGAGGTTGGATAAATGTAACTGAATCATCTTTGAGAGATATTTCTGTTTCATAGTAATTCCCCAAGGAAAGATTCCACCAGTTTCCTCAGTAGTTTATTCCAGGCTTTCCTTTCACTAATATCTAGATATTTTCATAACTTCTAACACAGTTAAACTAATGGCCTCACATGGTCAAGGAGATGAAACTGTTGATGTCCTTTCCCATTTTAATCTTATGTATATTGAAAGATTCATCATCTTCTCTCTACTCCTTCTGTCCTTTTCTGCAGGCAGATATCCCATGGCAAAACTCCTGAAGGCTCACAAATGAGCTGCAAAAACAGGTGGGTCTTCCCATGGAAGTCCAGCATCCACGACAGACTTGGACGAGTTTCTTGTGGTTGACCAGAAAGGTAATTCAATAGTTTGGGCTGAATTTTCTTTTTGCTTTGGAAAGATTCAAACAAAAATGTGGAAAAAGGAAGGAGGAATGAGAAAGACCAATTTGCGTCGATCAAATGAGAGCCTATAGAAAAGACTAAACTGAAACATATTGTGTAGGTCCAGTACCTAGTGCCTTCTGTCTAGATGATATAGTAAAGCTCCTACTCTTCAGGATAAAATCATAGAATCAGTGAATGGTTTGGGTTGGAAGGGACCTTAAATGTCATCTTGTTCCAACCCTATTACCATGGGCAGGGACACATTCCACTACACCAGGCTGCTCAAAGCCCCATCCAGCCTGGCCTTGCAGTGAAGAACTTCCTTACACCTAATCTGAATCAACCCTTTTTCAATTTAAAGACATTATCCCTTGTCCTATCACTACTTGCCCTTATAAAAAGTCCTTCCTGTTGGAGCAAGTCCAGAGGAGGGCCATAAAGTTAATCAGAGGGCTTGAGCATCTTCTTTATGAAGACAGAGAGTTGAGGTTGTTCAGTCTGGAGAAGAGAAGGCTCCAAGGAGGCATTATAGCAGCCTGCCAGTATTTAAGAGAGCCTAAAGGAATGATGGGAGGGACTCTTCATCAGGGATTATAGTGATAGGACAAGGGGTAATGGCTTTAAAATGAAGGAGAATAGATTTAAATTACATATAAAGAAGAAATTCTTTACTGTGAGGGTTGTGAGACTGGAATAGGTCTCCCAAAGAATTTGTTGATGCCCCCTTCCTGGAGGTATTCAAGGACAGGATGGAGGAGGCAGCAACCTGGTCTAGTGGGAGGTGTCCCTCACCATGTCAAGGAATTGGAACTAGATAATCTTTAAGGTCCCTTCCAACCCAAATCAGTCTATGATTCTAACAGTAGAATTACATACAAACTACGCTGCTTAATAATGGTGATCTCTTGGACTGCAGGGGTCTTTGTGGATACTCCTTTGAAAATGTTAGTTCTGAGGTTAATGGTATCCAGCTGCCCTCCCCCACCTACAGTATATTAGAAATTTAATACATTATAACAGTATATTAGTGAGACCAGGGGTAGAGGGGAGATAAAACATCATATCACTACACAAAATCCTAGTTTTAAATGCTAGTCATGATTGTGGCCACCCCAGTTCAGAAAGCTAAAGGTACAATGAAGGGCAGCAAGGAAGATCAGAGGTTTGAAATGGGTCGTGTCCAAAGAGATACTAAACAGAGAAGCACTTTTCAGCACAAAAACCCCAAAGTTTGTGGTTTATAAGTTGATGAATGGCAAGGAGGAAGGAAGGGAATGATGGCTATTATATCTCATAAGACACGAACACGGAAGCACCAAATTAAACTATCAGACTGCAAGCTTTACACAGAAAGTACTTCTTCACATAATCCATAACTCAAAATGCCATTGCCACAGGATGCTTTGGAAGCCACAGTTATAAATGGGTGCTAGAAACAGCTACAGAAACTCATGGAGTAAATACCTGCTTGTGGGCTGACAAACACCACGGTGTGTGTTGGGAAGTCCTGACCTGCAATGGTGTCCAGGGAGGTGCCATGCTGGGCTTACTCTGCTCTCGGGCTCCTTAGGGTTGTTTTACAGACACTGTCAGAGACTGGGCATGGTGCCACACAGCCCCTTACTCCTTCTCTTGTGGTTGCAGATAGAGCCTTTGTGTTACTTCAGAAACCAGGTACAGTTCTCAGGTGAAAACCCACTCTCCTCAGAGAGCGACCAGGAAGAAATTGGCAATAGCCCTAAGTTGTAGGAATGACTGTTTGAAAAAGGCAGTGAGATTCAGCCCTGGGGTGATATGACTCTGCAAGAAATAAATGAGTGTGAAGCAAATGCTTTCAGAAGCACCCATCTCAGTTCTGCGTCAGAGAAAACAGGAACACTCAGAAAGAATCAGTGACAAAAGATCCAAAAGAGGCAGTTGATTCCCTGCAGGGAAGAAAACAAAGTATTTACAGAGATGTAGAAGAGTAAATCATCAAAGTCTTCTTTTGAAAATATTTCAAATGTAATGTACGTTCCTACCTTTATTTATATGGGAGGCACAATAAAGTGAGCAAAAAGATACAGTCTTTAAGGCATTTGGACTAAAGCAGGTGTAGCATGTCAAGTAAGAACAACAGCAGAACAACAAAGATGAAAAGAGGAGAGACTGCAGGAGTTGGGGCACAAGTATTATATGTTAGTTTATATGATTGTTTTGGATTACTGGGAAAAATCTTTATCAGCTTGTTTATTGACTTGTTCTCTATCTTTACTTGCCTTAAACTGAAATAGTTATTTCAGGCAGCTGAAGGGGTCTGTTTTGAGTGTGGTCTCATGAAGGCTGATTATGGAAGGGGGTTTGTGGGAGGCAAAGGAGTGAAGACAAAAGCAGAGATGAAGATAAAGAACAATAGATGCAGAAACAGGGGAGACTTAGTGAAGATCCTAGCACTGCCTTTAATAATATCTGGCTCTCATATAGAGCTTTTCAAGCATAGATTTTGAAGTCTTTTAAATTGAAGTCTGAATCATTTTCTTCCTATTATAACAGGAGAAATTATATGCTCAAGGTCACTCAGCAGAAAAAAATGGCACTGTACCCAGGCAGTGGATTCACAGCCCCTGAATGCTAGTGCCATGCTGCCCACAAGCACACTGCCCCTCCCAGTCAGCTTGGACTGTCACCTGCAACACAGAGGTGACATAATAGAAATTAATTTATCAGCTGCTGTCTCTACAAATGATACACTGACATACCATATCAGCCCATTTGTAGGCAGAATTGCCCTTGATGGGAACATGTACACCAGGAAGGGATTTACTGGGGGAACAAAGAGAGTTTAAGCTCTTTTTTCCTCCTTATTATGGGTACATGATGTAAAATGATACCCAGACATATAACATAGTCTCAGCTAGACTAGAGACATATTAAGACAGGTATGCCTGTTCAGAGCCACAGCCACTCCACTCTCAAGGCCAGATACACAGTCTGTTCAAATAATGGTTTGCAACACACCCCAAGAAGACAGGTGATCCTCAAAGTCCAGAGGTTTACTGACATGCTTGGATGTAAGGGCGAGCAGAAAGTGCCATGCTTACAGATCATCTGAAAAGTGCTCTCTCATTGTTATAGATGTGCCAGCATGTCGATACACCTGACCTTTATTTTTGGCATTTGAAATGCATAAATTCTACTGCTTCCCAAACCTTACAGAATGGCTCTTGACCTACAACTGTTCATAGAACCACAGAATCATACAATATCTCATGTTGGAATGGACCTACAACTGCTGCTTAAATTATTCCAAGTGTTAGTGTTCTAATTACATATTAGTTTGTATAATGAGCAATAAAAAGTTTAATTGCACACAGCACACAGTAGCATTCTCTTTTAAAAAAATACAGCTCTTTATTACATGTGAACTTCAAGAAATCTTTTCAAATAATAATAAAAAATCTGTGATGAGAATACTTATTTGTTACCACAAACAGAGATGTTATTTATTTAACCAACCAGATAATACTACTGGTCTTGTCTTTGCTCCTTCCAACTAACACATTTACATTATATCACAAAATGTAATATTTCCAAAGAAGAAACAATGGGTTTATGTGGCTGGACCAGGAACATTTATGGCAATAGTATTACCTGAACTCATTGCCATACTACAATGGAATTTTTGCTTGCCTGGTTCATTGCAAACCCCCATCAACAGCTGCACTGCATGTGTAGTCACACGTGCATCTGAAATTGCTGTATCCCTGCACTGTCTCATCTTCCATAACTCCGAAGATGTTCCTCAATTTTTAGAATGAAATCTTGTCTATATTACACCTACTAACTCAAAATTAGCCCAACATCATTCACATGAATAGGTCTACCACTACTAGCAAACATTACTCAAGGTACATTGCCTATACAAAAGAATTGATTTAATAGTCTAAAGGTCACAGCAACAATTTTAATGTTTCTGTCTTTTTTACTGCTCATGCTAGTCTTATCAAGGAGCGTTTTAAAGGAGAACTTTTTTAAATGTGAAATTTTAACGGCTGGGAGGATTTTGGATTACATTTGCATTGACATCTTGAACTGGTGGTAGGAATTTTGTCTGCTGAGCTAATGATCACAAGAAATTGTTTTGAGCAACTGTATATCATCATCATGATTCACTGCTAATCAGAAAACAAGCGGCCCGAGCACCATACTTCAGACATGAAATGCACAAACTGTAGTAGACTCATTCTATGGAGCAAGAATTATTTTCCCTCTTTGTGCGTATTGAAAGGTAACTCTAACGTGTTGCCTAATGAATTCCACCCCAGCTGTGTGTGATCTTATAATTACATGGTTCAGGCTCCCCATCAACTAATCAAATGGTTTCTTCAGTTCAATTTTACAATGATTCAGACACTAACTCACTGAAATATTTGTCTAAAATCAGCTTTATGCAGTGGCCAGTGGAACTATCTTGTCTCCTTTAAATGGGTAGTTGAATATACATAGGATCATTGACATGCTGACTTTTAGGCAGACTCTGACACTAGTTTGATAAATAAAGATCATACTGTGGAAACTAATTGCTGTATTTGGAATTAATGTATTGATTTCTGCTAGAAATTATTATTTAATGTATAGTATCAGTAGCACAAGAATGTATTTCAGCAGATTCAATGTATAATATAAAAAGAAAGAAATCCAATTAATCAACTCCCTAGAGCTAATATTTAGTAAACTATCCTGTATGTACATACTTCCAGTCAATAACCATTTTTTTCTCTAAAATGTATTGATTATCATATCCTTCAAATTCCATTTTTTAATGTTTTGTTTCCAGCAAAAGCTCTCTCTGCAAAAAAACCCACAGGAATAATGTGTATCTGTGCATCAGCCGTTTAGCTGTTAACAAACAGAGATAATGGCCACTGGGAAAGTAAAAGCTAGACTCCTTGGCTTCTCTGATAAATGAAATCCAGGAGTAATGAGTCACACTAGATGTGATCCTTTAAAAAGGAATGCTGGCAAACTCTCAGATATTTTAAAATAACTTTGCTGAGATCAAGTGGAGCTGTCTTCAGCCATGATGAAAAAGCTAAAAATGAGTATCTGACTCTGCAGATAATTCCAGCAGCCTGGCAGCATTCATTTGCGAAGCAGCCTAGCCTGATAAGATGCTCATACTGATGCTAATGCGAACTGGACGGTGAGGATACATATTGCATAATCGCTACATACATGGCACCTTCATTCATATACTGCCATCTGCGCTTATCAGTTTAGAGAGATGATAATGTGCATGCCTGTGAGCCAGTCTCTGCTCCAAGTCTTGATTTGCTCTGCATTGCTAGGCAGGCTGCAGAGTGCTCACTTTCCTGAGCAAGGAAGGCCGAGCCGTTCTTCCCTTGCAGTTTGAGCAAATTCAGTCAAAGGGAAGACTGCATGGATGTCACCCACCACTAATGGCTGAAGGTGGGTCCTCTTCACAATATGCAAAGTATGCAGGTCTCAAGCTGGACTTGCAAGATCTATTACTACGGACATTAACTCAAAAGTCACATATGTGAGTTGGCTTTTTATGGTAATGTGCTGTTTGTATCCCTTTGTCAGAAGTACACTGCAGGATTTTCATTGAGCTTTGTATGTTTGCTCAGTTTGAATGTGAACCATGCACTGCTCTGGCATTTTTGAAAACAAACTTTTATCTGGTGCTATTGCTGAAGAAAATGCTATTTTTCATTTTTCTGCACCTTATGACATCCCATCTCAAAGTTGATTGTGATTCAGGTACGTTTCAAAAAAATATTAGAAGGATATAATATGTCTCATCTGTATGCAAAAATAGAGCATGCAGAAGTTCACTGCCAGAGAAAAAGCTGCTTAATTTCTGGTTCAGCAAGAAAATCTCAAAGAAACAAAGTTCAGGACTATAGGAAAAAAATCTACCTGTCATAGCATGTATCTTTTAGGCTTTGAGGAACCACACATTAATCAGCAGAAACAAGGCAGTGAGCAGATACAAACAAGGTGAAAAATCCCAGACACATTCCAGTTTTGTCACAGTGGATTTCTTACAGAGATCTCTTCAGACAGACTTTTGACTCCCAACTAAATGACCCTTGCTAGATGAGAACAAAATTTGCACTTCAGTGCTCTGCTTCACCAGCATACAATGTAAATCACTAACACTACTGGCTGAAATAATTTTATTAGGCAGCAGATAATTTTTTTAATACCTAAATTAGAATTGCAGCTGTTCATACTTTTTCAGTATTATATGAATTTATTTATTTTTTTGTATCAGTAAAGAAATTCTAGTCAAACAATAGTGATGGGCAGTGTTGTGTAAAATATCGGTGTTTTACAGATACGTAACACTACAGCAATGGATTTGGGAAACATAGAAATGAATGATGTATAAAATGCAAAGCAGAAATGTCACCAATCACTAATAAAACTATTATACTCGGAAGCAGGCAAAAATTTAGTCTTACTGTCAGGCAAGTTTGCAATACTTCCATTTTATCTAGGCTACTTGTGCTTTCCCAGCAGAAAATTCACATTAAATAACATTAGCAGAGAAGAAGAGACTACACAATAGTGGAGTCTCTGTGTAAAGGTTTTATCACCGTGAGATTGGGTTGCCTGAGTTATTCATTGGTTGGTATATGGCAGATATTTCAAAGGGAAGCAAAAGAAGGCATAAGCAGCATTCTTAAAATGTTCTTGTGTTCTTTCTTTGTACATATTCCTCTAGAATCTTTTGTTATTATGAGACTAAATGCAATGATTACAAGGCAAGAAAGACTTCCTAATCAGTGCATTAACCTCTGGATATTGTCTGTAAAGAATCTGATTTATACCTGTTGAAATCAATAGGAGCCTCTCCATTGATTTCATAGATTTTTAGATTTCATCCAAATTTATGAACAATGTTTTTAAAATGTAATAATTTAGGACATTGCACAATTAGAAAGAGTTCTCTGTGTGCTTTTGTAAAGCCAGGAATGACCTCTCAGCATGAGTATAAAGATAACGGTATGATCACCATCTATTGGCATGAATGTTTTCATGGCAGACCAGGAATGAGTGACTGTCTCTTATCCCTCTACTTGAGATGCTACTTGTTGCCCTCAGGGTGAAAAAAGGAGAGAGGATACATTTCCACAATGACTGTTCTTTTCTCCATAGGGCCTTTGCTGGTTACAGATACCTTTTGGTACCTGTTTGAGCTTGCTTGGCTGGTTGGAATGAGAGAAACATCCCCAAGGAAGCCAATAAGCCGACTGATGGCAGAGTGAAGGATAAATGGCTGAAAGTGCTAATTTATTAAAACTACATGCAGCTTTTCACATGCCTTTATAATTTATCAGGAACAAAAAAATGGATAGCACCATCCTGTGACATGTCAGGCACATGTCGAATGACATGGTTCTTTTGGTTTGGTTGGCAGTTTGGCAGAAATTCTGTCTTAAGCACAGACAATTAAAAGTAAAGGATATGGCTATTTCAGGTAATAGAATACACACATGGTCAAAAATGAAGACAAATTTGGAATTACAGGAAATATGAACAGAAAATAACTGAAGGAGTCATCCAGTTATTCCTCTACTCTGAGACTGGCTGAGCTATTCTTATGCCATTTCTGATAAACATCTGCCCAAACCACTCTTAAAAATTTGTCAGGTGAGGTTTCCAATACTGTTCCAGAGACCCTGCTGCAGTGATCCATTATCCTTCTTGCTGGAAAGATTTTCCTTATGTCTAACCTGTATTTGCCTTGCCATAATTTTAAGAACATTTTTTCTTATCTGACAGGCAGACAAAGGGAAGAGTTCATTCCCTTCCTCATCTAAACTATTATTTAAACTTCCAGTCTTTGGACAAAAAATAACCAACACCTCGATTTCCCTCCCTATGTCCCTTCTTAACTTCATATTTCTCTTCATTGTCCTTTGGTCTCTCTCCAGCTAATTTACATCTTTCTTGCTCTCCATCACCCAAGCTGGCCACAGGACACATACTGAAGACATAACCTCACTCAGAAATCTTACTGCCACAACAAAAGAGCCACTTACTGAGTAAGCACACATGTATTTGTTTGGTTATTTTGCAAGCCAACAGTATTTTTTTTAGGTGACTCATTTTAAACCTGAGTTCCTTTCTGCAGATCTGCTGCATTACCCTCCAGCTTTTTTTATGGTTTGCTATCTCTGTAGAAAGGCAGAGCTTTGCATTTTTTAGCTTATTGACTTGTATTTTATTTTTCCAGACTATTTCTCCAATTTATCATCACTATTGTAATTCTAATCCTGTCTTGTCATACCTATATTGCCCAGCTGGTGCTCTCTGTGAACTTAATACGTGTTTTCTATCCTGTCTTGCAAATTGCAAATGGAAGCATTGCATAATGTCCAGGATAATTCCTGAAAACATCCACTCAATCCATCCCTCTAATTTAATCAGGAATTAGTGACACCTACTCTTTTAATACACATCTCTTCAATGAGTAATGCACTCACCTAATAATTCTTTTCATTTAGTCCATGTTTCCTAAGCTTGCACAAGAGAGTCTAGAGGTGTTCTGAAGTTAAGATATTTGACATCTACCAATTCTCTTCCTATCAACAAGGCCTGTTATCCTGTCATTGTACAATCATTCCTTTAATTATCAAAATTCTTATTTCATAACAGAAAATAGATGTGACCAAAATTCAGTTGTGAGATAGCGTGTAGAATGGCAGTCCAGGAGAAAGAGTGTCTGGGTCTCTGAGCAAGGATTTCTGTTACCTAAGTACATGGCGCACTCCACTGTAAACATTTCAGAATAATTTCAGGCACAGAGTTATATTGCCTTTCCTCATCAACAAACACACTTTTTGCTTGTCAAAATGAAGGATGTGCCTTCTTAGCATGTCTCAGGATGGAAAAGTCTTAGAAGATCACACATTGGTCTGGAAGACTCCTGGACGGTCATCACATAAACAAGTTGATGAATCAACTGTTAGTTTTAATAAAATACACTCATGGTACAGTTTAGCTTTATAAAGGTGATGTTAGGTGCCCAAAGTGTGGATATGAAGAATTCCCTGCAAAAATGCTCAGTTTATGATGCTCGCCTTGACACAATTCAATACAGTTCAGTGCCCACAACATTCCAAGTTTCTCTGAAAGTTAAGCACAGGACCATAAGGGATAAGAAAAAATCTTGCTCATCGCCAATATGTTGAGACTTCATATAAACAGGCAAGCTACAGGAGTGTAGATTATGTTGAACTTATCACTTTACAGACAAAAAAGCAAAAATCAATAGCTGGTTGCAAGCTTATGAAGGAAAACTTGGGTGGCAAGAAAAGAATGGTGCTTTACAATTTTGCACTTTACTCAGATGGGTGAATGTCCAAACTGCTGAAACATTACTTCCGTTTGGAAGTTCTACCCAAAGTTTCTGTAGACATCTTGAAAAATGAACAGAAATTCTTATGAGTATTTGATACGATGAATTTTTTTTTCCAAGTATTTTTCCAACTGGATAAAAACAACAGAACGAAAAGTAGTACATTTGAAACTTCAGTGTAGGGTCGAAAATTATAAAGGATAAACAGGAGATTGTGCAGGAGTCCCATTTCATTGTGGTGGCTTGACGTGCTGCTGTCCCACTCAGTGATGCAAAACTAGAACTAGGTGAACTGTAAACAAGTAAAACAAATTAATTTCTTGGAAGAGCACTGAGAGGGCAAAGAAACAGATCATGAGTTTGAGAAAGGTAAACCAGCACTCACTGATGAAAAAAGTACAGTAGAAGGACACCTACCTTGTCAGTAGGTTTTGTCCTCCCATGGCTAGCAGTGGCTACAGAGGAGAGCTCTGTGTTTTCGCTCTGTTGCCTGTCATTTGGGGCAGTTATGCTTGAAATATTTTTTGGAAAATCCTACTCAAACCCCACCATTTGTGACAGAAGCCCCTATATTTTTCTTTGAAACTGGGTCCTTGAGCATCTTAAAAATCTCTTGGAATTTTTCAGGATATGCCAAAACATTTGTGGTGTGGTGACACCTTTTCTATACCCCAGCAACAACAATCTGACAGGAAGGTGAGATGAATTGACATCTTTAGGAGATGTCCTAAAAGGAGTGTGTGCTCTATCTCTGTCCTTGACAAAGTGTCTACAGCTCTGGTGGTGGGTCAACAGGTTTTTTCCTGGTGTCCCGCCATAATCCCTTGGCCACTTCAGCTTGAATTATCATAGGTCCCTAACGCTGCCTCTGTGTCACTTCACCTCTGCTCACCATCTGCAGGGACTCTGATCTACTCCTAATCTTAGCAAGATCTCACCAGTGTTACCCATCTTTAACAGAGACACAAGAACAAAGCCTGTTGAGAGGGCTATCTTCAGCTGGATGAAAACCACTTTCCCATCCACATTTTTCCAGAGACAGGTTGCCATGTTCCCTCTGGTGAAGGTAACATCTTCATCTGAGGTATGTACAATATTTTTTTCTTCATTTATTACAAAGGGCAGACAATATAATGTAATTAACTCAAGTTTTGGGGTCATAAAACTAAAGAAAAAGAAAAAAAGTGTCTCTGGAATGTATATGGTCCCAATGTATAAGTATTCCAAGTAAGCAGTGAGAAATAGAAATATAGAAGTATTTTAAAGATATTTGCACTCATCTGTAACACTTCATCCATATAGAAGATGTAAATCAGACCAAGTTTCAGAAAAGCTTGCTATTTTCTCTTATAGTCTGGCGCTTGACTCTTTTCCCTTGCTCTGTACTTATGATTAATTTTTTTTTTCCTCAATTCTTTCCCAAATTATTTCCCACTCTCTGGAACTGAAAATAGTGACACAAGTCCTAAGATTTAGAATTTGACCACCATATTTCATTAACACATTTTTGGATGAGATTTCAATTACAGTGGGGTTTTTTTGGGGGGTTTTTTTGGTTTTTTTTCCATGGGAAATGCCCTTTCCCCAGGGAATGTGACTGTTTCATACAAGACTAGAAAGCATGGAACTGAAGATACTTGGGTGTGTTGTCATAGACTTTCCTCATACACCCCCTTCAACTCCAGAAACCAGGCAGTTTAGCTGAACAGAAGGTCTTCTGTGCAACAATTGCTGGCATTGAAGGTATAATTCACACACCATAGTTGAGGGGTCCATCACTGTACCCTCTGGAACAGTGGCAGATGATCCCACATCAGTGAGGCAGGAAGGATGAGTGAAGCAATTCAGTTACAACACAAAACCAATACCACATTGCAATGTCACAGTCAAATATTCAGTGCTTACTTTTTTTTTTTTTTTTCTTTTTTTTTTTGTGTGTATTTATTTTACTAGCAAAGATCTTACTTTTCCAAAGAAAATGTCAACAATGATAATGATGCAGGAAAGACCCTCCACTTTTTGATGAGACTAATGGTAATTATGATAGTTGTCCACATACCATGGTGGCCCTAAAGACATAGAATGGTACCCCTCCTTCTCACTCTTGAGTTGTTTTAGGTAAATAACCACACACCTCTACAAGTAATGATGGTGGAATAGAAGTTACACTGGTTAAAAGCAGGTTCATGTGCCACTGCCAGTGCTGTTCTAATTTGACTGGTGGTAAAGGCATCCTTTATTTTTCTTAATGTTACTCTATGAGAGAGAGTACACGGAAGCCAGTAATAGGATTGTCATTGCTAGTTATTGTACAACCAGTGTGACATGTTTGAATAAGATATATTAAACATTCTCTTTCTTTCCCCCGGGGTAATATAGCTGAAAACAACTTTTCATATATCAGATGTTGATTCTTGTGGGAATATGGCAAACACTGGTACATTTTAGCATTCAGTGTGCAAAGGTGAGAAGTGAATTTATGCTAGTGAATTTATACTGTGAAGATTCAAAAAAGTGAGACATTATTCTTAGTTTGGGCCAGTAATATTAGACTATAATTCATAAAAGGCAAAAACATATGTCTAAGCTGGTGTATCATGATAAATTAGAAGGCAGGGAGTGTGTTTGGGAGTGCTTGTTATTTTTCCTTCTAGCCAGTTTCAAAGTCTTTGTACTTTATTCTAAGAATCACAAACTTCACTCCTCTCGATTCTTTCCCAAATGATTCTTTGCAGAAATACAAGATGCTTTTTTTCAATTTTGTTTTGGGCTGACAAGTTCCTTTCACTCTTGACAACCGAGGGCACATATAACAACAACAAATCTCTAAAACAATTCTCCCACACTCACTGTATTGCTGACCAGCCCTTGAGGAGTACAGGAAAAGAATCAAGAAAACAAAGTGGTTTGGTGACAGAGCAGCAAGCCTGGATCCATTTGCTCCTGAGCCTGTTTTACAACATGCCCCTTGTGGGGCTTGCAACAGGCACTGCAACACCAGGACAGAGTCTCTCCAAACATAATATTTAATTTATACAAAGTGTGCAGTCTGCATGGACCTTGGAAAACAAACGTATCACAGAAAGGGAGACTTTGATGACAATGTCCCTTTGGGGGAACAATAGGAACATGAAGAATTCCAGTTATGATCTGGAGAATCCTACAGAGAAGAAATAGTGAAAACCAGTTAATAAGTCCTCTTGTGACAAAGTTCTTTTTCATACATATTTTAAGTGTTATTTATGTCTCCATCCTTTCAACTGCTGTATTTATGTGCACTGGGTCTTTCAGCTGGCACTGTTTACTATCTTGCTTAAGGTTATATCAACAGTCTGAAAGAGAAATGCATGCCAGTAAGTGTCAATGTCCCTTCTTGGCCCCCCTTCAGGTTTCCTCAGGATCAAGTCATCCCACAAACTTTAGTTGCTATTACTTCAGGCAAAGTTTAAAGACAACTGCCATTGCACTAAAAAAGGCTCTAATACAGAACTAAATGACACTGCCAGAAATGTTGTTGAAAGCAGAAAATTAAAGATTATGCTCTGGGGTACATATTTCCTTTTAAAGATTGAGAACATACAAAGTGAAGATTTTTATTTTGGGTGAAAAAGGACGCTAGACTATTCAGTTAAAAATTCAGCACACTTTACCTTCTCAGTATGCAGTCCATTAAGAGTTCTGGGTAGCATAGTCCAAAGGGCTAATGCCAGGACTAATTTTATATATTCTCACAGACACCATTGGAAACATTACTGACAGAAAAATCCCATATGAAAAGGGTGAAAGAGAGGGTTCATCCTGTTTAACAGGCATTGGGTATTGCAGAAAGCTGCTGCCTTGTGCAGACAAAAGTAGTACAAGACCCCAAGTCAAACAGAACAGGTATAAACACCCATTCAAGTTTCTTTTTGACAGGTAACCTAAGATGCAAACAAGGATTCTCATTTGCAATCACTTAAAAAAAACCCCACTGATACAGATTAACAATAAGTGAAATTTTAAACAAAAGTTAAGAAAAACATCTTTTTCTGGCATCTGTTACTTCCCACATTAAAGATGTTTTTAAAGATTTGAATGGTTTTCATAGTGCCTTTTACAAAATCCAAGACAAACATTATCCAACCTCGGATAAAATCCTGTGCTTCCCAGGTAACTTCAAATTGCTTATGGACATAAATCACAAAGGTTTGTGACGAAGATATCATTACCAACTGTTACTATAAGTTTTGATTCATGATGGCTCAGTGGCCTCAGAATTTCTAAGCGCCAAAGAAATACTTTAAAGAACAGTCACTCTGTCATTTTATATTAAATATCTGCAACAGGTTTAGCAGCTGAAACTCGTGGGATTATCCAGCTTTAAGAACCCTGCTGAGTAAGCTGAACTAGAAGAGAGCTTTGTTTCTGACAGAAAAGGTGCCACCACAGCCTGGCAAATCAAACACATTAGGATTTACGTTCCTGCCTCTAAGCTAAATGGTCACTTGCTGGACTACATAAACAGCAAGGAAAATACTCCTTTGGCAGATGCCCTGACCTGCATGAGTGGAAGCCTACATAAAAGCCTCTGAGAAAGGCCTGATTAAAGCTGATCACAGAGAAATTTTCCCTTGGAGACTGTTGGTGTCAGCAGTTTTGGATAATCTCTGTCATATTAGTGGCATTTGTATTGTATCAGTGATTTACATAGTATAACACAACTTTTAAAATGCTAGCGCAGTGTGAGTGGTTCATGTTTTACATCTGATATCTCTATCCTGCAACAGATTTTTAAAAGCCACTAATAGAAATGGTTAATATTTAAAAATTATTCAGAAAAATAAAGCAGGTGTAAAAATAGTAGGATTTTTAAAATGACAACCAAAACCAACGAAGGCACAGATATATTCAGAAAAAAACAAAGGAAACTTTTTTCCATAGTTGAGTAGTACATAGGAACACAAGCTTTTGTCAAATTGTCTGTTGATTTCTTTCATTCTTCCCAGAGCTTATAAAAGTCTATGCAATATGACCTGAGTTACGGAACGGAACATACACTTATTAAATTTGCAGCTGACATGAAACTAGGAAGGACTGCCAGTAAATTGGAGGGTAGGATTCAAATTCAAAAATCATCTTGACAGGTTCGAAGAATGGGCTGAAAAGAACAAGATGAAATTCAGTAGAGACAAATGCAACTCACAGGCAGGAATTATCAGCCACAGGAACCTAAGATAAGGAAAAACTGGTGACGCAGTTCTGCTGTTCTGAAGCTCTGCAGCCAAACCAGATTCATTGTGAATTGCAAGTGGTGGTTGGGTCTCCCTCAGGTATGCCCCAGGTTTGGTTTCAGGCAATAACATTCTATAAAGTTGCAGACCAGCTGTAGAAGTATTGCAGAGACACAGTAACAATCAGAAGTCAGGGAAATATGCCCCTGAGATCAACGTGGTCTAAAGAGGAGGCTGAAGGGCATTTTTAAGTGTGTGAAACATTGCTACACAGGGAGAAGAAGGAGGAACATCTGGTGCTCATGGCCACAGAGCATAGGATGAGAAGTAACAGTTTTAAACTACAAAAAAGAAACATGTGAGTCAGACTTTATGAAAAGTACTGAAAATGTTAGGGATAGAAAATCAATTGAATGGTTTTACAGATGGAGGCCAGGGGATCTAATATTCCAGGTCTTTAAGGACATCATACTGTTGAAAAATAGCTTGTCCTAACAGATGTCTCTCAGGAATGACTAATCTGGGGAAATGGACCAAATGTGCTCCTAATGCCATTCACAGTCATATATTTCCATGGGTCTGTGAATTACAAGAGGCAATACAACTATCCAGTGGGTAACACTGCATTATTTTAAGGGAAGGACAATGTTTCTTAGGGTTTGGGAAGGCAAATCAGTGACTTTTGAATGACGCACAATGATTTAGTAGTGTACATTACCAGAATTTCTGGCATCTTTTCATCACTGGCTCAGCAGGCATTCCCTCTGTGAAAATAACACAGTTACTTAGTCTCTTGGTATCAATCCTCTATCTGTTAAATAGCTATAACTCAGCTCTATCATGAGGCTATGAGTTAATGAATGCTTATACTGCATACTGAAAATTCTAGATGAAAGGGATATCAAACTGCAAGAAATGATCCCTTATTTATTATTGTTATGGTTCAATAAATGTTAGTTGGTTCCAGTTTTCTAAGTAGCACGGGTTCCTTTACAAAAAGAATCTGAATTTTTGAGGAAATTGCAAACCAAATCCAACCTTTCTGATCTTAGAAAAAAAAATAAAAATGTCACCATCATTATGATTTCCAGGCTGCTGCAAGAAACACTTCGTAAGGATTAGCAGCATGTATACCAGAAAGCTGGAGATCCCTGACTTCTGCATCGATGGAGCTATAACTCCTTACTTGTCAGCTGTCTACTCCCCTGTAACAACCTTCCACCTACAGTAAACATGAGCCACAGTACACATTTAAGCAGCTGTGACCTGTACTCTAGGTCAGTTACATTCGCAGGAGTTCCCAACCCATAAGAATTAAAAGGCAATGTGATCTCATCCTTGCCACCCCACAGAGTGGCCATGTGAGTCCCAGTATCACATCACTGTTCTGCTGTTCAGAAGATCTCTGTTTTGCACACCTATTATCTACATTAGTATTTTGTCACCTGCAAGAGCTGTGTTCACTCCATAGGTTCAAGTACAATCATGACCATGACACAGATAAAACTGTTTATTTTCTTTAGATGACAGTCTTAAGGCTGTAAAAGTACTTGTAATTTGTATTATATATGATGCACATCCCTTTGTTTTGTGATATTTAAAGCTAGAAAGTCTTTATCTTTAAAGGAAACAAAACCAGGTAGAAATATGAGGCAGGGTCCAAGCTGGTACCCATGTGCTTTGGCAGAGAAAGTGATGCTTTAGCCTTCCTGAAGCTGAAATCCAGAGCACTGATTCCTCGGTTCCTTACACAGTGTTTCAGAAGAATAAGGTACATCATAGAAGTCTTCAAAATAATCTGCACTTTCTGAAAGGAAAATGCCTAAGGCTGACATACTGATCAGGGAATTGGCTGTAACTAGTTATCAGGAAAACTCTTGGAATAGTCATCTCCTAAATGAAGCCCTTTTCAGGCACCTGCATCTGTTCAGAATTCATTAAAGCAAAGATCCTGTGACTTTTCCTAGAAGAAGCTGTATGGAAATGGTTTACTAGTTTTATTTTTACTTTTATGAACATGAGTAGTGACAATATTCCTCTTTTCTTTGGTTTCCTCAGGCCAGACTGGTGCTGATGCACAAGTAAGGCAGTGATAGCAAGGTAGCACAGAGTAGCTTCCTCTCCCATCACACAACACAGAGCATAGCTATTTCTAACCCCTCTTTCACCTAAAGTTATTTCTCTGTGCTGCTCTAGCAATCTAAGATGACCCTCCCTGAGCAGGGAACCTGCCTGATGCTGTTTTGGTTCAACCACACTTCTAGGTTGCTAAGGCAAACCATATGCAATATGGCCATCTGGTTAAAAGCAGGATGGTTGCTTTCTAACAGAGTGCAGAGCCTGAGGCCACTGATCTCCTAGCCGATGTCTCCCATAGTATTCTTGCAGATAATGTAACTCTTTGAACCTACTGAGAGTAGTCAGAGTGTAAGTAAGCCTAGATTCTGTCTCTGTGTCCACCAGTTCACCAAGTATCAGGTTAAAACATTCTCTAGGATGGAGATGTCTCTGCACTTTTTGCTCAAGTGTGCAGAAAAATATTCAAAATTTAGTCAAAATATCAGGTATATTTTCAGTGAAATCCAATTTGATATGCCTGTAGCCAGAGCCTCAGTGGAGAAATACATAAATCTTTTTTCTGGACCGTGATGAATTTAGTTATGATAGATATGCCGTGTCACAGACTATCAGGACTTAGGAGGTTTCTAGGCACGGGCTCAAAAGAGTTCTGGTTGCCCAACAGACAGCAAATGGGCATCCATGACTTCTGATCTCCTTCTGGGACAAGTAGCAACTGAAGGGAGGACTCCAGGTCACAGTTTTATAACAGAGGCACTTGTGTTAGACATACACCTGATTTTATGCAGCCAAATCTTTATTGAATCTGCTTCTAGTAGCTTTCATTTAATTATCTTTATTTGTCAGACTGGGAAATCAAGGCAAAGGTGGGTAAGCAGCTTTCCCAAGCCAAAGTATTCATACAACCATCTCCCCAAGTCAAGTTGAGCCAAGCAAGAGTCATTTGATTTAGGTTTCTTATTTGAGGATTTAGGCCTGAGGAACCTGATGAACCTGATGAACAAAGCTCAGAATAGTTAAGAAGCTCCTGACCCCTGACCCAGCATCCTGCTACCCTGCTGGTACCACTGTTCGCATCCGTATGAGGGAGAAATAAAATCACTCCAGTGGACTGTTTGTGGGAATTGGAGCTATTAGAGCACTTTCACTACTTAATTTCCAGGAGCAAGCACTGAAATTAAAGCAGAAACAAAACCCTATCCTTACTCATGTGAGTCCCATGAGAAAGCAATTACTTCCCTATGTTCTTCCTTACGTGGATTGCACATGACAATACCAACACACAAATTAAGTAGATGCTTGGTATTTCCTCTTTCAGGAAATTATTTTTTTCATAAGTTATTATAAAGTATTTTATTGAATCAACCCTTAAATGTCTTCCCTGTAGTGCCACAGCCCCCATTACTTTCTTTTGCCTGAGCACTTTGCTCTTAGCCCATGAATAATGAAACTGAGCTATTACATACAAGAAATGCCTCCTGCTGCAAAGCCCAGAATCTAATCCAATGGGGCTTTTCTGTTTTACTTTTGAAAGTTTGGGCACCCCTGAGGGGAAGAATGTGATACTTGACCTTAGTAATCTAGGTAAAAGGCACAGTGGACTTTCACAGTGCTCCAGTTGCTCACTTTGCTTAACCTTGTAAAAATTTTATAGTAGCCTTGTGGGGTTGAAAACCCCCTGAATTTCCGAATTGTTTTACGCACTGCTATTGTAGTTACTAATGAGGAAATGTCAGCATTTGTTTATGGTACCACAACTCTATATGGTTCCTTCATGAGCTGTATAATTCTGATACTTTTCACCTCATTTAAAAACTTGTTTCAAAGAGACCTTGGATAAATTTTGCAGAGCTGCAGTTGTGAACACAGAGGTGAATCTACTGACACAGCTTCAGCAGATGCTTTTACTACTGTTCATTAACTTTAGCTCTGCTGCCATCAGAGTTATATAAGGAACATAAAGGAAATTAAAAAAAAAATGACTCATGCAACTTGATTTCTGCTGTGTCATATCCCACTGTTTTGCTCTTTGTACCTCAACAGGCTGGCAATCAAACAGACTATTGAGGTCACAGTACAGAAATGAATGGAAAGGGTTCAGAGTTGAAAATGCAATTATCTTTCTCACTTCCAAATAGAATTACAAGAGCAACATCACTGAGGCTATAACAGAAAAGGCCTTCCAGCTTTTATTCTGTTTGATTTGGCAAAGATGTTTTTCCCACTCCTTTCCCTGTTCCTTTCCCCTTCACACCCATCTTCCTTTTTGCCTGCTTTTTCCACCTTTGTAGTGAGATTTAGATATTATCTTTTTCAGAAAAGGTGTATATTTTATGTGTTCAATTTGAAACAAATTAATCCCTCATTTTATGTTCATGTCACATTGGGTACTTGAATCTTCAGATTTTACTTTGGTTTTATGGATATTCACTTAATCTAAAGCCACAGTTAAACCCTCTGTTCTTCTACAGAATATAAAATCAAACATGGTAAAATCAGCATCTGAGGAAACTTTTTGGTTTTCCTTTCTGCTGTAATTTATGAACCTGGAAAGGGGAGGAAGTGGTGAAATAGAGGAATTAAAATATAAATCTTTATGAACCCAGTATTCATCTATATTCAACAGAAACCAGAAAATGCGTGGTTTTATCTATATAACAAAATAGGCATTTTCCATACACCTATTGGATTGTCATAAAATAATGCAAACTGAGGATTGCAGGTGTTTCTGTGAGTGAGTGAAGGAAGCCTTCAATTGTTTAGGATATTCCAAATAAGCAGATGATACAAGACATAAGGGAAAAGGGTTTTTTTGGAACTTCCCAGAAAACACATTTCAAAAAGAAAGATACTGTTTTTGAATTTAAAATGCACTTCTTTACTGTCTTTATATTGATGATTTTTTTTTCTTTTCCTCCCCTACTTACTTTTTCCATTTGTTTTTTGAGCATATCTATTTCCAGTGCATTTAGATTCCTACAACAAGCCTCTCAAATATTCATTAGTTATTAAACTGCTTTTCCTAGATCAATCAGGCGCTAATTGCACTTATTTTGAGAGACTGGATGCAACACTATCAACCATGCTATCCTACCACCATAACTCCATTGAATCTAGTGGAATACTTTCTAATATATTCCAGTGAAACTGCAAGGACAAGCAGCCATACGACCTCTTTTGGACCTGATCCTTTTAGCAATGTGGGTGCTAACAGGTCAGATGTTACAAAACAGAAATCCTAGGCATAACAATCATTTTGGAATTCAGGTGTTAGGACATAAACATTCTACATACCACAGTGCTTGAGGAGAATGATCAAAAAAAAAAAAAAAAAAAAAAAAAAAGCCCAAACTGGATTGGAAACTTTAATAGGAAATGCCCAGAAGTATCTAAACCCTAATCTTTTCTTTGAAGCTTGAATTCCTCAGTTAAGTTAGAATGTAGAATCTGTTGTCCTCTCTTGGAAAAAATCACTTTGAAATAATCTCAAAAGTCTTTAAATTAAGGTATTAGAAGAAGATTTTTTACGTGATAGACCTTTTCACGACGACTCTCTAGTTAGAGTGTCACAAAGACCCTGCTTCAGTTCCTTTCTGAATTAGAAAAATAAAATAAAAATTCACATACCTGAAAAATGTGTGAACCACAAACCAATAGGGGTTTTTTTGTTTATTTTTCATTAAAGAATATTCAGCATATCAAACATTTCAACATACACTTTAAAATGTTCTCATTTAGAACAATGATAATCGTACAATCTTGTTGACAATAGGAAAAAATTTCTTAGGAATTTTCAACACCAAAGAACATGGATCACCTCTCAGGGCATGGACTGACACAGTTCTATAAGATTAACAGTGCCTTTTAAAACTCTGTGCACTTCCAGGTATTTCTATCAGTTGCAAACGCAGTGCCACTGAATTTCAAAAGTTTATGTTTAGTTCAACCATTAGCAGTCACCTCGGTTTTAACTGTATTGCTGCCTGTGTGGCAGAATAGAGACATATCAAATCAATCACCCTATCTTTCCTTTCAATCATTGCTCTTAGATTCTTAGGGGACACAGAGATGGAAAATGAGCAAGTAAAAGGAAAGAAGGAGAAATAAAAAATTCAGGTCTGTTAACACTCATAAATCCCCAGGCTTTTCTACAGATTAAAGGCTCAGGCTAAGGGGATAAAGTTAATCTTAAATTTAAGACAAGTCACTTTTCTTTTCCACATCACAGTATTTTTTGTAGCAATAAATAAACATTCTTTCATTTGTCCTAAAAATTTTCTGTGTTGAGTGATCTTTGTAGAGCATTTGTCAAAAATCTTTTAAAGCTAGACTTCTCCTCAAACCCTAGTAGAAGTCCATGCTCCTGAATATTCAGAAACTCAAAATGGTACAAGAAGTAGATGAAAGACAGAAAAATTAATTATTTTAAAGGAACAAGCATTAATTATCACCACTCAAACTTCAGCAATAGCAGATGTGAAGTAATTGTGATATAGATTGAATGGTTAATCAAGATTCTAATAGGTGAGCGAAACTTAATAAACAGAGAAAGCTAGTTATAATCTTGAAAGTATTTCCTTTAAAAATCTTCAATTAATTGAAATATGAATAACTGAGTTAATTTGTGGATGTGGAAGATGCTTAAGAGAACATTTCATTTCTTGGTACAGCTTTCCTATTTTTAATTTGTGTGGCTTTTAGTTATCTTACCCACAATGCAACACACTTTACTCATTATATTTAAATTTACCTCCTCTAGAATGGTTTTAAATTGGATATTCGTTTGGACTGAAAAATGCATATTTAAGTTTGGAACCACCATACAGATCTAATTTTATGTGTGAATTGCTTTTCCCAAATGCCTGCGAGTGTTAAATTCTGAGATACTAGTGTTAGCATATCTGCAGCCTTTTCACACTAGGGAATTTGAGGAAAAAAAATCCCAGCTGTGTTAACATTGGTTCAGCTGTGTCAGTGGGAGCTTGATGATTTGATCATCTTTCCAATTTTAATACAGAAGTGAACTATGTGAATCACATTCCTTTTTTTTTCTTCCACCCGACGCCACACCCCCCCCCCTCCACTACCCTCCACCCCACCACCGCGCCACCAGCTATCACATAATAGCACTACTACTTATAAA
>WTSP01006778.1:67261-181817 GCA_025331215.1 Actenoides lindsayi | reverse complement strand
TGTCCCTGCCATTGGCAGGGGCGTTGGAATTAGCTGATCTTTAAGGTCCCTTCCAACCCTGACAATTCTATGATTCTGTGATAGCATTACCTTTCAAACTGAATGAAATTTGCTCAGCGATAGAACATTTAGTGACATGTCTGGGAAGTTCTGGGGCAAAAATGTAGGGTTTAAAGCAGGTAATTTAGGAATCAGGTATTGAGAAAGAAATATTTAACTCCTCTGATATGTCAATGACTAAGATGACTCTTTTAAACAAACAAACAAACATACAAGCCACCTCATGAAAGAAAGCAAAAACCCTCGCATCCTCAAAAGTAAAAAGAAAAGCATGGAACAGTGGTGTATCGATACTTTTATTGTATTGGTTTAATTTGATACTGATGGATGTAAATTTAGTTTCAAAGTTTTCATAGTATCCTCAGCACACAGAAGATATTTAATTAAGTTACCACAGAGTACATTGTGAGTTCTAAAATCAGTTCTACATTACTTCGAGAATATGGATTTATATGCAAATCCTATCTGCCTCAAAGATATTCAAATAAGACCTGTAACAGTTATTGTACCACAATTGATTTAACAAATATTAATTTTTAAGTTGGAGACTTCACTTTTTCAAACATCCCTGTCACAAAACAACAGCCCTTTCTATCCCAACCTTTAGGTGACAAACCACAAGGCTTTGAAACTTTCATGCTGCTGGAAAGCCCTTAGAAGCTTCACTTAAAGGTTTAGGGAAGGAAAGCACTGAGAGTGTTCTTAACACTGGTAATTTGTTCTTGGCTTTACAGTACTGCATCTGAGAACCTTCCCAAGCTATTGATCTTTCTGTCTGATGCCTAACTTTTGCTTCTGAAGCAAAGGAGAGCTTTCTTGTCTTGCTTCACTTGTCCCCAGCAATAGAATACAACACTCCAATATTTAATGTGTGATTCTGATTATACCATCTAACTATGCATGTAGAGTAATTATATAAAACATTTGCTCAATTTGTAGTATACGTAGTACCTTAATGCTTTTCTGCTAACAAATGGAATTATAACAGTAATAACATCAGCTTTAATTAAATTTCATCTCTTACTTGAATACATCCACTTAATTTAAAATCTGAGTAATTTAAATTCTCACTAGTATGCCTTCTTTTGTAAACCAGATTCCTGTGTTTCTGACAAAGGTCTGTATGTAACTATAGAGGTAGCAACAGCAATAACTACAGTTAAGTTTTCAGAACTATTTTGATTTTGTCTTCCTTCAACGTTTAAACAATAAATGCAATGTTTTATACGATCAGTCTGAGCTTGAAAGTAAATACTTTACTTGTTTGGTCAAAAATGAATGCATCTTAGAGTTGGGGAAAATGCACATCTTTATTATAATATTCTACTGTGGAGGCTTTTTGGTTTTAGGTTGTTTTTTGTTTGTTTGTTTTAACAGCACTATAACCAAAACAGCAACCAGTTTAAAGCTCAAGTTCTTCATAACAATAGTTGTCCATTTGAAATTGTTTCTTTGCATTTTTTTCTGATGGATATTGTTTTTCATTTGACTGTGTTACATATAGAAGTCTTTGCCACTCAGGTGCTACTCCCAAAACTCATACATAGTGCAGTTAAAGCCCACTTTAGTACCTTCAGCTGACCTTCCATTAAGCACCAGCAATGATTTATTGTGCACATGCTTGGATTTGAGGTGCATAGTATATAGCAAAAAACAGACAAAAATCAGCCCAGCTGCCTGGATCACAAGGGCATAAACAAGTGAAAATTTTAAGATGAAAAGGGGCTGCAATATGTCCTTTGCATTTTTCCTTTTATGTGCTACCCAACCAAGATGCAAACTCACAAAGAAATCATTTCTTGTCAGGGACACCACAGGGATATCTTTGGAACACAGCAATTATTTTTCCAGAACAAAATGACATGCTGTGACTTTGTCTCCAATGGTGATACCTCTGTGGAAAAAAAATGTGCCAGGGAATGGCTGACTTTATCTTTAAACCTAAGGGTGAATATCCCAGATTAAAACAAACACAAAAAAGATGGAATAATTTGTGAATGACACAGTTCAGCTGTGCAGGCTTTCTGACACCAACTTATGCCTAGGACTCATCAAGTGTGTAACACTCCTAATATCAACTATTCTTAGACCTTTTTTAAAAAAAACTCAAGTATTTACATTTATCATTTAAATCATGTCCTTTCCTATTCATTAGATCTTTTTTCTGTTCTGGAAATGAAGATCTTTGGTACATAGCAAAAGTAATTACTGTCTCTACATTATTTTTTTTTTACATATATATATATATATAACCCTCTGCATTCTTTCTCCAACTTAAGCACTTTCACTCTTTTAAATCCTCTTCCTACAGAACACTTTCCTCACCTCTAATCACTTAATCATCTGAATATGAATCTCTTCTATTCATGTTCAGGAAGGGTTTTACTGTGAATCCTTGGACTTGTGGTTCTATAAGCTATGCTGTCTGACTCTTTTTGAGGTATCTATAAATCCTTCCTCTGTTGAAGAGCATGGCATTGCAGACTGCATTTTCTAACATTAATTTTTATCAAGGAAGGAGAACATTTAGGGCACTATAACATCTAGAAGGCAAGTTCCAGAGCCAAAGAAGGATTTACATATCAGGATGCACAAAAATTAACCAGATGCAATTATAAACATTATTCATAGAGATAAAGCTGAATTAGCTATTGCAGATTTTTCATAGTGAAGCTGTCTTTACAGAGTAGAAGCAACAGTATTTGTCCAGATTAAGAGCAAGCTCTGTCTGGTACACTGAAGACAATACATGCACAAACAAACAAGTACATTTTATGACTGCTATGAGGTTGAGACACAAGCATTAACTGTGTCATTGCAGATGTTATCACACCAACTTGAAAAAATGAAACACACTGCAAGTGCTGTTACCTGATTTTAAAAAAAAAATGTTCCTTCTAGAAATAGCAAAATAAGTTGGAAAGACCATTTTATTGCACAAGTTTAGATTCCATTTTCATTGTAACTAACAGGTTTATGCAAGTATTACTTGTCCACCTTTTGAAATGTTCCCATTTAATATTAGTAATTGTATATAGAAGATTTTATTGTCATTCCACTCTAACGTATATTCAGTGTTCAGTCAATTCCAACATGGTTGATTGTACTAAAATTCCTGAAATGGCTCTCATTATAAAGTAGAAAGAACAGACTTTCTGAAACCAACTCACTGATGATAAACATTTTTTAGACTATCTAGTGGTACATGATGATAAAAAATTGCTTTTACTTTTTTATCCTTTCAGCATCTGTTTTTCCTGATTTGAACCCCAGATGCCTGTTTAGTTTGAAAATTAATTTCACACATTAGAATTGGTACATGAAATACAGTCATGGCTAGTGGGATCAGAATGTTCTCAAAACCAAGTCTCGTTAGCCAGGAGGGTCAGTTCTATGATGAGTTTCTTAATGACATGGGTGAGTAATTGAGACTTAATGAGAACTGAAGAACCTCTCATAAGTACTTTACTAATCTTTCAGACTGCTTCACAAGATAGCTAGTTGCATTGATTTTATAAATAGTTGAATGTAAAGAATGATACTTTCAAATCTAGTTAAAACAACTAAAGAATGACTAAGCTTTCAGCAAGATGTTTACTTCAGTGACCGAGTACATGAAGTTTTAGATAAATCTAAAGCTCTGTCTCAGAAAATCTGGACTTTAAGTTTGCCCTGAAGTAGATGGCAGTACAAGACATTTTATCACTACAGTCCTGATTCAAACTCAGATGTAACAGCACACTGATATCTCCTGCCATTTGCACAGTACAGCTATTCAATGGTTGGTTTTGGTAGTAGAAACCTATTTGTAATAACCCAGCTCTGTGTGAGGATAATTTACTACCCTGCCACACCTAGACTATTTCACATTAGAAACTCATTTAACACTAGCTCAGTTTTTTTGCTGGTACAGTACACTGTAGGCATACCCTCAGATGTTATATCATATAGGTTCATTTTGCAAGATGATCTGCCCTGGCAGATTCTTGTATCTACATAGCTTAGATCATAAAACCAAGAGTTATTCCTGTGTCTTTGTAAACTCTGTTTGAAATCTGTTCAAATGAACAGCAGTAATATGACGTGAAGTTAACCTTTTATCCAGCAGTGTAATAAAAACTTCCCTAACTGAAAGTTAATGCAAACCCCTTGAATCTGGAAATTGCCTTCCACTGCTTTCTAGATGATTCTCATCAATATGAAAGGACCCAGCAAGAGAGGCTTTTCTGTAGTGAATTTATCTTTGCTATTGGCATGTTATTCTAAAATCTGCTTGATCAGTTAAGTATTTCTTTAATACTGAAAAACAATATAAAATGTGTATTTATTAAATGTAATGCCTCACTATTCTTCTCTTTTGTTAAATTGGGATGGAAATAAAGCAGAAATTGCTCCGGTTTCTCCACAACACGAGGATGGACCTTCATATTCAAGAATCCTGTTCCATCATCATAGGTTAATGAACACGACACCATAATGTTAGTTTTACAGCAAAACTGAAGTTTTTCTGTACAAATACAGAAATATCAAAACTTCTGAATGCTCTAATCATTGTATTCAGTCCCTTAAATAATATCTTGTATTACTACATGTACGTAGTTTGACTGAGGTGTCAGCAACACAAAAGCAAGATTTCTGAAAAGATAGCCAAAATTGCAAGAAACGATTTTATTCTTGCTGTTAAGCACGGTTTTAATAAAACTTTTTAAACAGACAAGCTGTACAATAGACAGTTGCAAGCATAAACGGTCATATACTTCTGAATATTCAAAGCTGCAATCACAAATATTTGCTTAGTCAAAGTTGAGCCTAGCACTTAAAAATGATTTAACATCTTTCTAAGAACTGACATATAAATTACACATTGGAAAAAAAGATAAAGATTTTTAAAAAGAAAGTTACAAGAAAGAAGGACTAAATCTTTAAAAGACTTTGTTTAATTACTCAGAGATCATGCCTGGTATTTGGAAAGTATATCACAAGTTCTTTCAGTGAGATAGTCCTATGAGATTGTTGAACAGAATATCTCTTAAATATTGCTTATGTGATCACTAGAATATGGTTTGTGCTGCTGCTGTTTCATCAATTATTTTTTTATAAATCTAAAAGTTCAGTTTGCTTTCATCTTAAAAATAAAACAAATATCAAACCTGAGGTTGAAGCTAATATTTGAACCCCTCAGTTATCATTTGCTGAATATCTCTGCCTCTTTGCAACAAGTGTTTGTTGTAGTGCTTAGTTTACATTCCTGACAATTCTTCTTCCATTCTTAATAAATCAGATCATAGTTCTAGCATCACAGTTATTGAAGCAGATAGTGTTTGATTCAATACATTAAAACCCTGTTATTTTCCTATATCATAAGGGGATAATAATTGTTTTATCATTAAAACACACCTTTCATTCCGACAGTGTTTAATGTCTTCTCTGAAATCAGTGCAGCATAGTAATATTGACAGAAAAGCTAAAGGTTATACAGACAGCAAAATGCCATGTGTCAGCATTATACAATGTAGAACAGGTTTCCATTTACAGATTTCATTATCAACTGCATTTTATGTTCACTATATTTAATCTGTCTTTTTTTTTATCTCTGAATCCCGTGTTGACCTTCATCTTTAGGAGGATTTAAACTGTGTACAGTGCTGCTGTTCAATCATCATTATTTTAGCTTTCTTGAAAATAGTCTATTAAAAAACAAAATCAAAATGTCAAATTTGTTATTAATTTTCTTCCCTATCACTGTTTTGGTTTTTTAGGGGTGGTATTTTGATTTGGTTTAGGGGTTTTTTTGAATGTAAAAGCAGGATCGTGGCTGGTTAAGATACCCAGTACTTATATTACCTTTATATACAGACAAAACTGTAAGCCTGTAATCATCTAGGAAGTAGAGACTTTAGTTTTCTGTTTCAAACATATTCACGATAAAGTTTCCATGTACCTTTAGTAATGTAGAACAGTAAAAGTGTAATCAAAATGACTGATTGTCCTTCCAAAATGAGCCTGAAATAAAAAAGCATTTTTGAGGTCATTTTTACAATGCAACCGCAGTATATTGTTACACTTGTGGTGTTCTTCCAAATAAAGTTTTTTTCCAACTAGGTGACCACAGGCTTTCTTCGGTTACCTTATTGCCTGATGAGTAGTATAAAATAAAAGGACCTGCCAAGATTTGCTTATATGCTCCATAAACTAGTGTTTCTAGAAAGCAGTTCTTCAGTGACTGAATTAGGGTTTATGTTGGAAAAAAAAGATGGTAAGAGTAGCTAGACTATTTATAGTGGGGTTTTTTGAGAAAAGCTATTGTATAGGCATATAAAATATAAATACTGTTAGCAAATAAAACCTGTAAATGGAAAGATAAAAGGATTAAGGGGAAAATAAAGAATATCACTTCACTAAACTTACCCTGAAATCCCTCCACAGTGTAAGTTGGCAAAGTGCCACTCATTCTCATGGAGGTATGCCAATTAGACAGCTAAGGACTTGCACTACCCTATTTACATTTTAACTTAATTTAAACTGACCCTATCATAGATCTGAAATAAAATTTAAATAATTAAATATCACCAGTATGTTATTAGAAAGTTCAAATGACACAAACATACAAAATACGAGACAGCTTAGAGTTACGAGGGCAAGCTATTTTCAAAATAGCACGTAGAGAATAGGTTAACAGGTAATAGTACCAAGTGTCTTGGCAAATTAGAAGACTAAGCCCACTTTAAAAATTATATGGCTACTTAACCTAAATGCTACTGACTTTTAGTGTGCCTAAACACCTTCATTACATTGGAAAATAAGTTTTGGTACTGAAGAGCTATATGCAAAACAGAATAAAGTTACTGGAACGCTGACTTCTGCAGGGCGTATATGCCCATGCTGCCTGTTGCAGTCCCCTGTTACGTAGCTATGCTCAGGACAATGGAGAGGAAATTAGATGCCTACAAAGTGAATTCATAAAAAATACTGTTCATGAAGCACGTTTCCCAGCCATTATGGTATGCTAGAAAGGCTACTGGCACAGTTCTTGCATCTCAGTTCTTGTCATTCTCTCAACCAGCAGGTAACAGACTACTATGAAGTCGTAAGGTATTCATAAGGAATTACATAATGCTAAAAAGTTCCCATGCCTCAGTGCATGCCACTTGAAACTCACTTGTGATTTCAAAAAGTTTCAAGATGTCTGACATCTAAAGAGTTGCTAAGTGAAGCGTATTTCAGCGGAAGATCTAAAAGGCCTGGTGAATCTTGAGTACATAGTGCCGTAAGCCTTTGACTACCATGCTGCACTTCATTGTGCTCTTTCTGAATAGGTTTATATAGCACACAAATTCTTGGAGAGCACATGGACATAGTAATGCTGATTAATGCCAATGCTAGAATGACTCATGGAGCTCATTCTCAAAGTTCTCTTTCTCGGTGGTTAGTTAGGACTAGACAGAAAATACACTGGAGGCTGAATTATTTATCTTAGAAATTAAAAAAAGTCTTACAACCATGATCTTCCTTGAAGACATCTTTCTCCATTCTAGTTTGTGAGCAGTACATATCTATGATTTGACAGGGAAGGCACTCATGAAAAATTACTGTAGATCAGGTGAATCCAGACTAAATCTGGAAGATAGGTGGAGATTAAGTTCAGTGTGGAGACTAATGACATTTGCTCCTTCAGTTAATGGCTCTGAATTCCATTAAATATTATGGACATGTGTTATTTACAGAGACTAAGATAGCCAGGTCAGACCCTTGATGTGATTTTAACAGACCTATAGAAATGTTCTGTTCTGAATACAACATTAATCAGAACAGGACAAGTATTTCACTTTTGTTTTGATGGATTTGATACTGTCAGCTCTAGGAAAGTGTGTCTTCCTCTTCTGCTGACTTAAAGAGTCTGTTTAGAAATACAGTGACCAGTTGGCATTCACATTCTAAGAGGAAAAATAAATTCATTTAATGGAAGCACTTGCTATCACTTCAGCTTTTATACATTTTACACAGATCAGAAAAAAAGAATACATATCCAAAGCCACAGCAAAGACAACATAAAGCATGATATATGCAAAGAACTTTCAAACAAAATTGAGCAAACAAAATACATTTTTCAATAATCAGAAAGAAACTACTTTAGCCTGTAAAAATGTTTTCCACTACAGTGATGGAAAACGTGTTACAACAAAGCCTTTTCAGAATGGCTGTTGATAAGTTCTCAGGCTTTTTTCTTTGGTTGGAAAATTAATAATGGACTACTGATGCATAGTGGGCATCTCTGTTTTGCTGCTCTTGCTGCATGGTCTAGGGCTATTCAGAAATTCAGAAAAGAGACCTTCCAGAAAAGAAGGCATGCATCTGCTGAGGGAAATGCATCTGTGCACTCTCTTAATCTACATTAATTTCTTCATACTTTATAATATAGATAGATTAAACAAGGTGTTGCAATTCTAATGTATATGTATTTGCTGGGTCACTTGGTGAAAATGTAATCTGGAGTTATCACAAAGAGCCTGCAGTATTGCTTTGAACTTCATGTAAATTTTGGGCCTTAATGGGTACATTTTTGGTTCCAGTGAAACCTCTCAGCAAGTACAATTAATGTTAGCATTAGCAGTCAACGTTAATTAAAATTTTTATTTAATATTATTACTAACATTCACCAGTTTATGTGAAATTGATTTCAAGATCTTGTAATATGCCATCTTGGACAGAAGTCTGCGTTACAATTTCAACTACCCAAACATCCCTACGCTTTCAGAAAGGAACAAGCACAGATTGACGTTGAGCAGAAGAGCGAGAGCTGAGCAATCTTGGCTCTAACGCGACCTTGAACAAGCTAGTGAAACACCGCTTTTGTCTCCTACTGTCCACATAAAAGACAAGCAGTGAAGGTATGCTAACACACTAAGATGCTCAAGAAAAGGATGCTACTTAACCAGAAAATATTTTGTGCTCCTATCATAGCTGTTGAGTGGGTAACTGCAAATACTGAAACAATTCAAGGCAACAACATCAAAGAGCTAAAGCATAGGCACCTGATCAATTTAAGCTGAACAGCCTACACATTCAAATAGAAAGGTTTCTAAGAGTATGATGGCAGAATTAGGTGCTTGGTACACTGTTAGCAGCTCCCCCCTCCCCCCCCCTTCTGCAAACCTCTGGTCACCCAAGTCTCGAGATTTCATTATGAACTTGCAACGTAAGACTGTACTCACTAGAGGTCAGTGTTGGGCTGGCAGAGGCACTGCCACTGTACAGGACTAACTAACGTTAATTAATCCTTCAACCACACAGAGATGGAGGCAGGAGGTTGATAATAATTTTACAAAAAAAAAAAAATCAGAAAACGCTGATGGCAGAGCAGTTTTCAGAACTACAGAAAACAGAAGCTGGAAAGGAAAAAAAGTCAACACTCCTCACAGGTATTAAGGAGCTTTGCAAAGCGTCATGTTATTTCAAAAGCTGCATGGTGCAACTCTGCTGCAGAACTGGGCCCTGGGTCAGGGACCAGCTGCAAGTTAGCCTGCAATGGTGGCTATTAGCGGTGATGGGGACTACATGACACAGCAGTTTGTCAAACAGAGAAAACTAAACAGGGAAAGAATCCTCTGTACAGAAAGGACTTTACTTTCTGACTGCACCAGGTTTGAGACACCCATTTGTGATTAGTCATCTATTCAAAAACCTGGGTTTTGATCTTTGCAATGACTTAAATTAAATGATAGAGGTGAGGGAAACAAAAAGAAGAGTCAAATTACTTTTTCTTGGTTATTTCTACCATATATCCACCTTATGACCTGAAATATATGATGGAAGCAGGCTGAGTTACAGTGAACTCAGTTTAGCGGTGTGAATTTATTTTCCCTGCAGTCATTTGTTTTCACTTGTTTGAGAAACTGGCCTGAGGTACTGCCTGATGGTCTTGGATTTGCAGAACTATTTATGTCATTTTAGTCTTGTAAATATGAGGTACATACTATTTTTCTGCAGATGTGTACATTTTTATCTTCTTACTCTTTAGAAAACAATGAAAGTGAAACATATTACAGTCACTGATACTTCTCAGGAACTTGAAATGCATTCAGTTTGTTTCCTTCAGCTCCTTTCACTATCTTTTTACTGCTCTCACCCAGTGCATCACTGAAATGGCAAATGTTATTTTGGTATTTCTTTTCACATGAATGCTGATCTTCAAGATGTATATAATGGTACTCCAGAAAACATTGAGGCCTTAGAATATGTATAAGTTCCATGTTTTATTTAATGCTAAAAGGTCTCTATTCAGTATCTCGATTCCACTGAGCTGTTAAACTCCTGTTAATTCTTTTTCAGAAGGCTTTCAGTCACTTGGCCAAACCTAGTGCCCTTCAAGAATCCCCCTATCAAATAGGTAGGTTACTGTAAAAAAAAAACCCAGAAATCAGTAAAAAAAAGGTTAGCATTGATGAGAAGCTACTCAGGAAAGTAGGATCTTCTCCTGGCAAGTCTATATGAACAAACAGATCATCAATGTAGGTTGACTTTTCTTTGAAAGGAGACTTGAAATCTCATGAAAAGAGGGGTATGTGCATCTCTGTAATGAGATTTCAACACCCTGAAGAGATGAAATATTATGATGATGTGCATACAATTTAATAGGTGCTAGTACCTGACTCTGAAACAAGAAATATTTTCTATTTATTCCACTTCCTGAAGCTGCTCGAGGGCATCTGAAAATCTTGGGACAGATAATAAAATATAACCATTGGTATTTTTACAGACTATTAAAATACACATTTTCCAGATACAATTTTATATATTAAAGTTACCAAAATGTATTTTTTTGATTCAGCCAATACTTCAGAATCTTTAACCCAAAAATTTAGTGTCTTTTTCTTGACATTGCTTGTGTTCTAAACAGAGATTTTATCTTGCTTTAATCTCGTAGATACTCTTTAACATAATCCTTGATCTTATTATTTCTTCTTTTTTTTTTTTTCCCAGTGTTATTGTTCCACTTTTCTTGGAATCTACTTAAAAGACTCCACTGTCTTTGTTTTCAGCTTTATAAAAATGTTCCCTTTCATTCATTTTACTCATCCTTAGTTGTATGAGGATGTATACTTATAGGAAAACAGAAAAAATGTCTGTCTTTCCCTCCTGTTGTCTCTACAGATTCACATACTCTGTATGCCACTGTCCTTTCAGATTAATGGTACCAAATAAATTTCCCTGAGTAAATAAGCCTAATGAGTTAATGGCATTGAGTATTTCAGAGAAATGTCATCCTATGCAATTGCATGGCAAAAAAGGCACCATGGAACATTTTCTTCACTGGTGCCAGGAAATAATATATACTACATTGCATCTCAAAATTAAGGGCTTAATGGCTTCCCAGTTTATTCCTTCAGGTTCTTAAAAACATTCTTATTTACAATACATTTCCACACACAGGATCTGCATTAGACTTAGCTTAAGGCCACAGCAGTGAGGGCCCACTGCCTTGCAAAGATGAATGGTAATAGAAAGGAAAATTGGAAAACCCAAGACTGAACAACTCAGAAAATTTCACTGGGTTGTAGACAGCAAAGTGTGAACTAGAAGAAAAAGAATCTTTGAAGGATGTAACTACAGAATTTTTTGGAGAAAATACACCACTACTGGAAAGAATATTTTCAGTATATTTGAAGAAAGGCAACTAACTAAAGAACAAAACCAAAACATCCCAAACATGAAATCATGAAAATTTGCATTGTTACGTTTTGATTGTTCTATACTGGTATGTTGAATGACAGTGTTACAACTGTGGTACAACTAACATACACTTCTCCAAACTCTGTTATGCTTCAAAATGTTATATTTTAGCCTTACCCTTCATCATTCACTCATTCAGAATACACAAGATAACTAGTACTATATCTCGGCATCCAAGTCTTTCCTAATGAATATGGTTACCCTAGTTATTCCAACATTAACCACTCTGTTGATAGGTAACTTATTTCCATTACTAAGTAATCTATTGCTGCTAGAGCTTCGGACAAGAGCTGCTATTGTGCAACAGGAGATGCCTGGCCCACTCTAAGGAAGATGATGGAAACAAAGCAGCAAAATGTAACCATGTAAGCCATCTAACTTCACTGTTTTCACCAGCATTTGACAATAAATTTTCATTCATTCCACTTCTCAGGAACTCAGAATTGTTCATAGATATTTATTGAAACCTGAGGCATATTCTGAACCTTGATGAACTTCAAACATCAGAAGAATTAAAGGACTATGAATATAAACAATGAAAATTTCTTGCTTTAATAACCATTCAATTCAATTAGTAAATTATTGTTCCTATTAACGCAACACAGTACTAGAATATCAGAGCCTACATTTTTGTTTTAAATTCTGTAGTATGTACACAAACTGGTACTTCTAAGATTTCAAGAAACTTCATCTTGAACTTCAGATTAAACCCCCCAATTCTCTGTTGCATTGTCTCCATTTTATAACACGTCTAAAGGATGATTTTAACAACAAAATTCTGCCTGAAATCATAACCTAATTATCTGTCCAACAGCCACCATTTTTTTAAAATTCCATATAACTACAACCTATGTCTTCTGCTCATTTCTTCACATCTTCAGGCTTGCAATCACTTGTAAGATTGAAATGAAGAACACTCAAATTAGAAGACTCCATTCATTAAAGCTTGTTGAAGAGTACCACTGGTAAAAGGGGACAACAACGACTATCTGTGAATGATCAAACCTCTTCTATCCTCAAATTCAGGATCAATAAACAAGAAAGCTTCAAATAAGCTAAGAGGTTAATGAAATGGATCAGGTGTTAAAAGCCTAGAATGCATTACAGTAAGAATCTGTTTCAAATAGAACAGAATGAGACTTAATCACCTATTGGAGAAAACAGTGGGTTACTAAATAATACATTGGTCTGAACCTAGGTTCAGTTCTAAATTGTGCCATTCACTTCCTGCATTTTCCTGACTGTGAATTAAACCACTTACTCTAGAGAAATACACATGGATATCTACTATACATCAGTCCTTTAGAAAGTGCCATATTAAAGCCCGTTTTTATGGAAACATTAATTTACACTTCTAAAAGCGACTGCTGTCATGAAATCAGGGTTGTATTTTGTTTCCATTGAATACCTCAAGCATAATTTTTAAATGACTATGTTCGCAAAGACACTATTATTTCTTAAAGAAACTCAATAAATAACATTCCATAAGCAAAGTACCTCTGATCGTTCTTTTCTGCTGACAGAAATACAGATTTTAAGTCAATTAAAGTCTGTTTATTCATCTGAGAGAATATTTTGTTGAATATTTCACATATTCACGACATATTTATCTACAGTAATTGACTGGATTTTGTTTGAAAACACGCTGCAGAGCATTAACAAATACACCAATGTAATGAGCTGCAGCTGCTTCTTGACAGCAGTGCACAGTATATTATGAAGATATTTGTTACATCTCTGATTAGCAAAGTCCTCTTTCACACCTTTGATTTGTAAGAAAGGTTGTATATTTACCTATAGGACCGTTTATCTTAGTCTACTACCTAAAAACTTCAGTGACTGGTAAAGAAAATGTCTGATTATTCAGGTCAATTCAAGTTCAACTTTAATTGCTTCAGAACCAAATTCTCCTTTCACTGTGCTGGTTAGTTTTCAAGATATCTCAAATAAGGACAGCTCTGAAGGATTTATAAGGCCCAGTACAAAAGCTGATTGAGAGAATTCTCCTTCTTCAGAAAAGAATATGGAAGAGGATTTTACAGAGCCAACATCATGACATAGCAGTCATCTGACACCTTGCCGTTGGTACAGAAGTGCAAGGTCATCCATTTCACGCTTTTTCCTAATGTCAGTAACAATCTAGGACTGACTTCAAAATACTCTTGACATCAGTTATTTCCCTGAAGACAAGGACTTTCCTAATAATGCATGAAAGTTATTGTCCTCCATGTCCAATTTTTTCTTTCAAAATGGACAGCTCTATTCTGTTAGTTCCCTTGTAGAAAAAAAACCCAAAAAACAAACCAAACAAACCAAAAACATACTCCCAACAATGAGAGAAACTCCACACAACTAAGAATACACCCAGATGCCTGTCATGAACTTTTCAGGCAGGAAATTCTCTCCTAAGAGTATCTTCAACTTTCTCATTCATTTGTCATTAACATACACATATGCATGCATCCTCCAAAAGCAAATAGTGGTTTTCTGATCACAAGACAATAGCATCTAATGTGTTAAGAGTTTCAAAGCTAATTCTGTACTGAAGACAACTGATAGGAAATTACTTGGATATTCAGTAGTACCTACACAGGTTATGTTCTTGGCTCCGACTGGAAAGAGTAATGAGTTATGAAGTAAAAATACACATTGGCATAAAATCCACTGATCTGCCACATGCTGTTTTCAAATTACAGCTGTAAAATACACTATATTTGTCCAACAGTTATTACTTCGAATCACTGTAAATCTCTTGATCAGGGGCCAAAAGCCTTCATTTCACCCAGGTCAGTGATTAACATTTCCTTTGTCTTTAATTAATTTTCTCTTTCTATAGATAGCCCACCATTATTATTGTCATATGAATTTTACTGAGAAGTTTTACAAACCAGCAGTATTATTTCCAGAACTGATAGGTCATGAAAACCCCGAAGCAGTCATTAAAATTCACAAACATTCTCTCATGAACTATTTTAGCCTATATATATATATATTGCTGCAGGGTGGCTCAAAATGACAGGTGCAAAACCAAAATTATACCTGAACTGCATTTTAATTTTGTCTCTCATATTCTTTTCAATAAGAGTTTTCTTTCTACAAAGTCATTTCTAATAACAAAAATACAAACATGTTTAGATCTATAAATAATTGCTGATCTTTTTCCAGATCATAATCAACTTCCTTTCTTTTGAGGTAATACCTGTCTGCAAAGGGTTTTTTTCCATTTTAAAAATGTATTTTCTCTTAATACATTGTGATTAATGCTTTTTGGAGAAAGAGGTCTTAGGATTTTATTCAAAGTGTATTCCTGAAATACTTGTCTACACATGAAGTATATATATCTTCCCAGTATAATTGGGAAGAAGGCTGGCTCTAAACTCACTGGAGTCAGAAACAAACTGCCTTTCAACTATTATGGTCCTTGCTTCTCAGTAAATGCCTCCTCCTTGTGTTAATACTAACAAAGCCCTACTTTTGATTATCCTTGGCTTTGTTTTTTAACTTTCCTGTACCCAAAGGCAAAAGCCTGGAGACTGGATTTTATGCCTCCAGAATGTGTTTTACTGTGTTTTACTCCAGTATTACGATAAAATCCTTGAAAAAAAATAGATTTAATACCAAATTGTGATTTTCATTAGACAAAAACTTTGTCCTACTTTTTTTTTTTTTTCTATTTTCTATTGAAAACAATGAGACCTCTAATTTAATGCAGAATGTATCCAACAATATCATATATACATTAATCTCTATTTCCTGTGCATATGATACAGGATTGCTCCACAGGCATACTGCAGAGTTTCTCAGGAATCTTACATCTGCATCTCCATAGCTCCCAGACATCTAGAAACTCAACAGAGTAGTGTTAAAATATTACAGGAAAACCTCCAATCCCAATGGAAAACAATTAAAATTGTTTAATTTACCTTCAGAAGACAGTGAAGTTCAGTAAACTTTTTAAATGGGAGGAAAAAAAAAAGAAAACCTAGTTTTAAAAAGAGACAAGATAATTTTTCCAAACTGCCCAAGAGTCAGGTGAAAACAACTGTCCGCTTGCCCTAAGTGGAAGAATGATACCAGTAAGCATGAAGGGAGAGGAATCTTTCCACTTAGGGAATTATCTTAACTTTCATGGGAGAAAGTGCCAACAAGACAACCTTGACTTGAAGAAAAGCTTGACTGAAGAAAAATTAATGAACACTTTTAGAAGCCCAGCACTCTCACTTCACAGTAAAACTCAAGTGTAACCAGTTCATTCTGTACCTGGCATAAATCTGTCATGTCACAAATGATACAACAGTGCAATATGTCTATTTGAAAGGAATCAGATTTTTTTCAACCTTAATTTGGAAAACTGGTTTATTTCTGAAGAAGATGTTCCAAGATGGTATAAGTTAGAGATAAATATAAATCCATTCCATATTTTTAAACAGTAGAGTGGAAACTTAGAGCAAGTACGAATTTAGTAAATATTTTAGTAAATATTTCATACTTCCTCCCCAAATATATCTGTATTTTGTAAAATGATAAGCAAAGTAATAGAGTTCAGACTTACGGGGTTATGAAACACAGAAGGTTCTAATTTTAAACCATAGGCACAACCACCTGTCATTCAACCCTGCATGGACTGATGAGAATCAGAACAAACTCTGAAATGCTAAGTCCCAGATTTGCTGTTTTGGCAGTACTCCTCTTTGGCTGATCAGCATTGTGACTGATCTTGGTTTTATCACCTACTTCCCCAGTGTGGAATTACGCTTAGTTATGGTTATGCTTGTCCTATTATAAATACAACAGATAGAATAATCAAGCAATAGAAGGACTAGATAACTTAAGGATATTTTGAATTTAGAAATTATTGAAAATTACTCAGGAAGGAAGTGCATTTCCATTTAGAGATGCCTGTGACTGCGAACATTTCAAGTATTTAAGTGATTTTCTGAGTTTCTGACATGAGTTGAATGCCCAGATTTGATGAATTTCAATGTGATTTACTTGTTTAGATAACGGCCTAAAAAAAGGAGACTCTATATTTATACCTGTAATTAGCCATAATCTCCCCCCAGAGTTGATTGTAAACTGCACTTCATGACATGGTTACTATTAAAACAAAGTTATACTGTCATAGCATGTAGGTCAAGAACACGGACATATTGTGCTGAACTCTGAATAAATGAAAATAAAAAGTGATCCTAGATCAGATGACTTAACATAAGTACTTACACTTTGCACGTCTAACGCGAACCGCAGATCAGTTACATCTTTTGACTGTTCCTCATCTCAAAATTTCACATTAGCCAAACCACTTTGAAAGGGAGTCCAGTTTTTAGCAGCCTTACATTAGAATGGTTTCACTAAGTTAAGTATCAGAAATACAGTTTTTGCCCTTGCTGAACACCGAGCTCCAAACAGCTTCTTATCTGCACAACAGGAAAGGATATATGAGAAAACGCTTATTTAAAAAACAAAACAAAATAAAACACCACCAAAAAGCCCCATGGATTGGAAAGAAGTAAAACTCTGTATACAACTTGGGAGGAAAGAGACCGCAGTACAGAAACAGTTCCATCAAGTGGCAGCTTGCCACCAAAACAATAGTAGGCAGTTATATAAAATGGACACTACATAAAACTTCATTGCCATTTTTCTAGCTCTAAAGGGTTGGTGCTTGACTTTGTCAATGCTTATGGACTTTGTAGTGCCCATATAAAGTTACTGAATTAGAAAATATAGCTGAAGAAAATATGGCCCCTACTGCAAATGCATGCTGTAGTTTGAAACCATCCATATTCATTTAGATGTGCCTCCATACAGACATATGATACTTCAGATACAAGTATTGGCAAGCCTGAGAATTTTAAAAAGGCTTTACTGAGTGAAGTGGCATATTCAAACAGTGGAAAATATTCTAGAGTTTGCTAGGGTCCTGACTGCTAAATAACAGGAAAAAATGCCTAAAACCAGAACCATATTCAGATGATGTTCAATGGGTTTCCCTGGAGGTGGTATATGAGAAAATAGGCTTTAAACTCTGCTTCTGGCTTAAACTATGGGAAGGTGATAAAGCATATCCACTGAATGGCAAAATATTTTACAATGAAATCTCAAGAGAAACCAGTCTCACTATAAAATTGCATTTTAACAGTGAAACATAGTTGAATTTTACCTGTAAAACTTAGTAGCATTTTAAGACCAATAGATCTCCAGCTGAAGAACCATAGACTTTCCAAGAACTGAATGGGAGTAAAATTAAGCATTGAACTCTGCACTAGCAGAGATAATTTTTCCACCTATTACTTAATGATTTACATGTTGAGAGAACTGAAATCAGTATTTGTTTCAAAGATATTTATGGGAAATAATAATCAAAATCACTTAACTGAAAATCTTTGTTATCCTTAGTATGAAAATGTGTACCAGACAATACACAGAAAAAGTCTAATTCAATGACTCGATGATCTTTGGAGGACCCTTCCAAACGCTAACATTCTGTGACTTTAAGAAGCAATGTGGATGAATAATAAGCATGGAATAAAGTATCATACAGCCTTTTAGATTTAGCCTTGAAAATGCTGCTGCTTTGTTGATTCTGTAATGTTTTGTGTGATATGATTTCTGATACCTCTTTGAAAGGCCAGTCTGTTTGGGTCAGGGAAAATAGGACCAACAGGAAAGAGTTTAATTTATTAGTTTTTAAGTGGATTATCAGAATCAGAAATTTAACAAATTGTTTGTTTGTGTGGTGTCCTTTATGCTTACAACAAAACTATTACAGTATTTTTTGTCTTTAAAAATTAGTTGTCAGTATCATATCAGTTGTGTGAAGTCTCTATTGAACAATATATATTACATTTAAAGGACATGCCTTTAGTACACAAGAACCACTGATGTTACTGATGGTAAGTGATAGTCTTTTGATAGGAAACAGTTTTAGAGAGACCACAAAGTTTATATCAACACTTCCTCTGATTCCATGTCAATATGATGGAACTCTGTAAATGAAATCCGAAACACATGATGACATATTCAAATAAAATGTTAGAAGGGAATTTCAAATATGGTCAGCCTGAACAGACTAATGGAGGAATAGAGATCAAGGTAGCAATTGTGACAACTAAAACTGACAAATAATTGACTGCATTATCATCATCATCATCAAAAGCAGTATTTCTATCATACAGCAATGACAGCTTACTTCAAATTAGTTTACTGAAGCAGAAGCCAACAGAAAGGAAGGTTTGCTAACTGGTCAAGCCAAGCAAATAATACATGCTTGGTCCTTGTGAGTTCTGGTCCTGTTTCCTCAGCTACACATCTTTTCATAAATGAGCTTGTTGTTGGCATGATTATAGCATTAAGTAAACCTGATATACAGTCTACTGTAAAACATAGTATGTTATTTTTCAGATATACTCTAAGACTGGGTAGTGCCTGAAGCTTTCAATGAGTTCAAATGTGAATTTCAGAAGTAAATTTACTAAGTTGGTAATCTAGGTAGCACACTAGAAGATGAACTGCTTCATTTTGTTTCAACAATTTCACTCTAGCAGATAGTTCTCCAGGGTCCAGTAGTACCAAACCAATTGTCTTCAGAAGCAGGTCGTCTCCATAAAGCTCAGCTCTTCTTTGGCTTAAGTCTTATTATGTAACCTTGACAGGGATTGACTTGCTTAGAGAAAATTGCCACTGCCTTCTTATCTCAGAGAATGAAATATAAATTGGCTTTACATTAATCCTCTAACAATATATAATATTTCAAGCACAGGAGATAGATGGTGCTTTGGAAACTGAGCTATCAATACTCAATACTCTGGGCACCTACATGCAGCTAACATGAATTCTGATCTTTACTGCCAAGTGTTGTTCAAAGAAATGTTTTATGTTTAGAGCTGTGTGTCTCATAGGCTGTGATGGCAAAACCAACTCTACTGACTAATATCACAGATCCCAGCAATACAAATTTTCTATGGACATCCTAGAACACAAATGAGTTTTTCCAGAGATGTCTTCATTAAATAAGGTAAGAAAGACATATGTACTAGGTAAAATTAAAAGGAAGTTTTAAAAAAAAAAAATCGGTGTTGCTGAAAAAGCTACGTTAAAGTGAGCACTGTATAGGGTATAAAACTGTTTCGGAAACACTAGCAGAAACACATATTCTCTATTAAAAAAAAATTTATCAGCAACCCTAAAAAAATATTTCTTCTATGACATAAAGCATAATTGAAAGGAATAAACAAAGAGTAGTGAGGTTAATAGTGCACAGCTATAGAACAAACCTTACTCTAAAGAACTCTGAAAAGGAAGATAATGAATACATTTTAAATCATGCTGCACAACAGGAATTTACTCAAAAAGCAATACTGAAAAAGCGTTGCAAGGGAGATGATAATATTTAATCAACCAAACTTTCATTTTCCAGGTGTTTTCACAGATAAGTCTGCTTTTTATTGCATGTGCTGTATGTTTTCTGGACTGATTGTAAAGTTAGGATGACTTTGACTCACTTAACTTTTTCTTGCTTAGAGAAGGGGGAAGAAATGCATTCTGCTGATTTTTTATTTTTTTTTCCTCCCCAGACACATCAAAGAGCTTTCCTTGATCATTTTGTGAAGACATTAAATGCAAATTATACGATATAAAGCTACACAATGAATTTTATTTCAAAGATCGAATGCATTTGAAGCAAAGTATGAGGGCAGAAACCGCATTCAACTCAACATGCTGTTTGGCAATTAGGCCAGCATATACTATGCTGAAATTATGAGGAATAATAACTGATATTTGCAGCTATAATGTCATCTGTGAAATCAGTTGTCTGGTTGTCTAAGATAGTAACTGTGCAATATATTTCACAAAAAATACTGCTGTTGCACTAAGGTATCTTTTTAGCTTAAAGATATGAACAACTTTGATCCTAAAATGTGGAATAGGTAAAATTTTACTGCATACTACTAATAAAATACAATTCTATCATACAGTTTCAGGTATAAAAGAAAACCTGAATAATGTAAACACTGCTGTAAAACAACATACAAGCAACACAAGAATTAATATTTTGCTGCTGTAAGATTAACCCCTCTTCTTAAAATAGAAATATGGACATGAATAATTTCGGATAAACAATCTCAGACTCAAAGTAACCATACTACTAAGAAACAGATGTGTAACTAATGAGGGTTGTGGAGACACTTAACATCTGTATTACACATCATCCATAAATACTAGAAATTCATGGGATCAAAGGAATCAGCATTGGGAGAATGTTACCACTGCTGAACAATTTGTTGAGAAGCATGTTAAAAGATCCTAGTCAAGCATCCCTTCTTATTAATTTCTTCTATGATCCCGATAGAAAGGAGATAAAGATCCTCACTGACCAAGTAAGGAAGAGACCAATAACAGCCCATCTCATGCAGATGCCCTGCTGAGAGCTTGCAGAGTCCTCTATTACACAAATGCCATACACCGAAGATAGCTGTCTGGTGACTGCACACCCTGGGCAGGGTTGCAGCTACAGTACTTCTTGCCTTTACCCATTTGTGCAGCATCTGAACTAAAAATGCCACCCACAGAAGCTCCTGTTTCAAGATATGCTAGAGCTAATGGGCATGGTCAAGTTTCTTTTTAAGAGACAGATGACCATAGATCTCTTCTGGTAATTTTTAACTGTAATAGTTTCTGTATCTCTGGTCTGTGCATTTCACCTGATGGTATGACAAGTACCTAACTCTACAGGTTAAAGGCCTATGAAAAATGACACCAGTAAAATTAGTTTACAACTATCCATAATATTTCTTAAATTCTTTGCTACAAAATATATTTCATTTACAGAACATTCTGTTGCATTGGGCAGGACAAAAGTTTTGCAGGACCTTACTTAGTATAATTAACCAGTCATTCAAATTCAATATTATGATATGTGATCATATATAACAGTGTATAAAAGCCAGTCTTTTTAAAACAAATCATGACTGTGAAGACAAGGAAAAAACCTCAGATGAAGTGAATTATACAACTTCAAGGACAGTAAATTCTACTTCTCAAGACAGCAGGAGTTTCCCAGTTATAGGGAGTGTACTGAAATCTAATGACACTTAAAAAAATTATCTGTGAGGAAAATAGGGCAGTTCCTATCGACTGCAAAGCACTTTGAATCAAATCCTAAGGAAGATAAGAGAACCTTAACAAGGACAGATGACTCAAGTGAAATTCATATACTAAACTGGCATTTTTAATGGGAAAGAACAATAATAAGAATCTTTTTTTACAAAACCAAACCAACCAACCCAATAACAGTTGAGCAGCACAGAGGAATTTTTACCAGTTTACAAAACATGCTTGTAGGAAGATAGTTACAGATAAAGTAAAAGATGCAGAGAAATAAAAAGCTGTTTCTCGTAGGAGGAAACAGAATTTGGTAATTTATAGTAGTCCTCATTAGAATTGTAGCATGACTTTTATGCTCAACTAGGAGGAGAAGGAATGTGAAGCATGAATTATCCATGCAATCTGAATCAAACTTTCATGTTGAATTCCCTAGTGTTTGCTGACTTGTCCTACTTATTTCAGAGTAATTTAAATGTGTTCCGTTAAATCCATTTTATTTTAAAAATCCAAGCTGTGTTTTATATTTTCTATTTGCAGTATCACACAAGCTATGTCCCACTGTCTCGTCTCTCACAGTAAAGTGCAACACTTCAGTTTGTACAAAAAGATCAAAACCAAGCATATGAAAGGCTAAATACCTGTTACCTGAAATAGCCTATGTTTCAAACAGACCCCATTTCAAGGTAAATAAAGGCCCATTTAACAAGTCTGGCATTTGGTTGGCTATACTATTTACCTTGCTGCAGGTGATATCTTTCAAGTTATCACAGAATGATAGCTTGGATAGGCTGTTTCGTTCTTAATACAGTATATTAGACTGAACAAAGACAAAGCTACTTCATCCTCAAAATGCCTAGCAATTGCAGAAGACTTCATTAACACATGATGCAAAACTACTTTCAAGACAGAACAGCCTCATGAATGTATGCTGCTCCAGAGGCTGACAAAAAAATCTGACCATCAAAAAATCTCTATGTATCAGCTTTACGACTGAACTAGATGAAATACAGCACTGTGGGGAAAGACTGGATGGAATAGCTATTAAGGCAGCAATCAGAAATGGCATAGTCTTGAATTATTTCTTGGTTTCACCACTGGCTGGTTTTGAAATCATGGAAATCACTTTCATATCCTCCAGGATGGGAGGAGTGTCTCCTCCAATGCTTGGGAGTACCTGACAGGAAGACTGAGAATAAAAATGAATAATTTACCCTTTGAGTAGCATGAGTTGTATAACAATACAGCCAACTCATGGGATGCACAAAGCTCTGAAGAGCTGGATTCCTTCCTCAGCCACTGCATAACAATGCTTGTGATTTTCGTAAGATATTATTTGTATGCAGCAGTTCAGTCATCAAGGAAGTCATCAGCAGTAGCACTTGGTGAGGCACAACCAGCCCTCTAGACACCACTAAGAGTCAAAGAAAGTGTGAGCTCCTGGTAACTAAGGCAAAGCACAGTAGTGCTTCTCACCAACTCAGTCTATTTTTCAGCCTTTAGGTGCCTTGTTCCGCTCCCAGTGAACGTGCTGACACAGAGCTGCCTGCTGGTCTAACAGCATAACATCATAGCAAGAATAAATGTGCAGTTTGTGCATGTTGAGGAAGTACCGTAGTTCTGAATGTCTCCTATACATAGGAAATAAAGATCCCCTGGAATGTCTTCACCTAACATATGTTCAGCTTTCACAGCACTTTTGGTACATAGAACTGGATTCCTTTTGAAGGCAACTGAAAAAGCAGCTTTTCTTTGAAAGCACCCCAGCATATGCCTGACTAGCAAGTCATCCACTGTGCACCTAATAATTTTTCCCTTCAGAAATCTTCAAACCATATGTTCATATGGTGACAGTGGTTCAAGGGATCAAGTAATCAGAATAAACCCTTGAATCACATATAATAAAGGTATGCATTGTCTCAGCAATAACCGTCTCAACATACCGATCATATTGCAAAGAAATACCTAAAGTAAACAAAGCCACAATTTAATAAATTCAGAATTGGTTATATGGGAATTTCTGGGTCTCTGTGCCCATTTCAATATTTGCCATCATTTGAGTAATAAAGACGAAAAATTTAAAAGCAATCTATAAAAGCATACATTTTTTTTTTTTCAAACTGCTCTGATTATTTAGAAAGACAACCAGGAAAAAAACAAAGAAAGGGTTATTCAGAGATGAGTGTAAAACTCTCATTTCAATCAAGTGCTGGGATCATGTTTTACTGGAACATGTTTTATTTAAGATCTTCTATTTAAGATCTATCATCTTCTACTCAATGGAACCCATTTCAGACTCAAGTAACACTATTAACTTCCTGGTTGAAATCAAGTTATGAGTGACAACCATCCCTCATGTGTCTTTCTCTTCTTTATTCCAGAAAGATAGTTTTCTTCTTTTATGCTCTCTTATGCTCAGCACTGTTCTTAAGAAATTCTTCTTTTTGCCCAGAGACATCTTTTACTCTATAAATTCCAAAACTACTGTAATTTGCCTTGCTGGGGTATTCTTATTTTCTACTATTTCCTCAGACATAGAGGGTCTGACTCCCATTTCATTTCTACACAATTTATAATACTGTTAACTACCTCCAATGAACCGTCTCAAAATTTATATAATGATACAAAAGGAATTCTGCACAACTGAGTTGTCTCTACTTCAGCTGCCATTAACTCTTTCTAACTGCCTCCAAGTTGTTGGCTGGTTTCTTGGGACTATAGTCAGACCTGTAACCTTCTAATGACAACAGAAAGATGCGCTACCCAATAGCTGCTGAATAACTGAACACTGTGGGAATATGACTGAAGGAAAGAAAAGCTTACAAAGTGAATAGCTATGAAAAATGGAAGAATAATAGAAGCTGGCTGATGCAGATTAGAGTAAGATTCCTATGACTCAATGTTATGAAATATGAGAAATATTCCTGAAGTGATCATTTGAAAATAATGGCAAATATCACCTCCTTCGAAAAATTAGTCTCATTCCCATCACACTACTTTCTGATAACCTAGCCTCAGACTTTGTGTTATTTCAGGAAGCCACAAATGTATGTACAGGAAGTAATTTTTACTTCATAAATTAGGACCTTTTAGAACTAGTCTTATCCATGGGTCTATATTATGAATACGGAATATGTGAGCTTGCATATTGCTCTTTCTTCATATGTATCCATTGAATCCTAGAGAAGTAAATTTCCAGGTGAATTTATCTATAACCCAGGTCATTCCTTGGACAAGCAATGAACAATCTGGAGGCAAAAAAAAAAACTTGTCTGCATAAAAAAAACTTGTCTGCATAAAAAATTCATTGAATAGCAAATACAGCCTCCAAGACAGCAGCATGTTCACAGGCTATTCACAATCAAGACAAAGGGTTGATTCAGAGTCAGGACAAAGACAATTGGGCACCACAGCTTGTTCAAGAAGCTGTGGAACAACGGGCCTTCATGAAGACTCACTTTTAACTATTTTACCTATAAAAAATTACTTCCTGTACTGACACAACAGTCCCACAATTAACACGTACACGTACTGGCCTGTACTTGCATTATGAAAATAATAATAATAACAAATGAAAATAATTTCTTAGAAGCACAGAATGGCACATTGTAAGAAAACAAATTACTTTCTTCTGCAGTTATGACCATATCAACACTATTTCCAGTTTGGTTTTACAAAATCATTTACAGGAATTCCACTACTTGAAGAGGCACAAATGGGGTAGAGTCGCAGCAACATTTTCCTGAAGTAAGTTTATAAATATTTATGACTATGCTTTTTATACATTTTATATATCACGGTCCATAATACAATAGAAGTTAAACGGGTAAAGAATTTTCAGGGTTGATACAACACATCACTTCTTTCATAGTATTTCTAATGTCTACAATAATGGAAGTCAACAGATGGCTGTTTTTCAGTTGGACAAGACTATGGAAATGTTTCCTTTCAGAATAAAAATCTTACTACAGACTCACTACACTTAGTGGCAGGAATGAGACAGAATGACTGGCTATGTACTTGCTATTATATATTTTAGTGAACTTTTGAAGGGTATTAGCAAGTGATCACACAGTTTCATTCAAAGAAGAGTGAGACCTCTACACTGTAAAGAAGCTAGTCCCATTGCTTAAGGCAGTTGTGAGGAATGCAGATCCTGCAGTGATGAGGCTAGAGTAATACCCAGATGCTTTCACACCTATTGTAAAGCATGTCAATGGTGACATGGAAAATCCCATTCACTATATTATTCAGGAATACAAAATATGATAGAAAGGCAATTCCATCAGCTTTCCAATGAGAAATAAGAGTGCTCCCCAATTCCCAACTACATGTGCCAACTAAATTGTGTAAAAGGAAAATCCTAGCAATTCCCAATGTCGATGTATTAGCATTGAAATGCTAATCTGGACATTAATTAATGTTAAATTCGTTACAGTGGAATAAAATTATATCAACATAAAAATCAAAAGAGCTGAGCATAATTTGCCACTTAAGATAAATATTTCTGCTTTACATGGGAATTGTAACAAATGATTTTTATGTCAAGTTAATTGATGCCAAATAATAATGAAATTCCCTTGGAAGTGAATATTACATTCACATTATTTCCAATTAAAAAAAAATAAAAATTCATTGCATGCTGTTAACATAAGAATAAGATTCCCACAGTCTGTACAATGAAACTCACAATACTGTATCATATACTTGAGGTAAAGCAATACACCACCATCACTCTCATCCAGAAATAAAAGGTGAAATATAAATTTCAAGATCTCTTCCTATATTTAATTGTATTTATGAAAGTAGCCATCACCCCAAAATGAAGATTTTCAACTCAGCAAAAAACAGATACTGGCTTAAACCACTGAGAAATATTCTTGGCAGTTAAAACTTGATTTAATGAATTTACTCAAGCAGATAGTAGGCCAAACCTACTACCTCTCACTCCTATGGCATTTTGCCTTCTTCAAGCGATGATTATAACAACTATATTCTAGTTCATATCATTTCTTCCTTGTTATTGAAACAAATTGAGGGGTTATTTTTCTTTCTAGTAAGTTCAATGAATTGTATATAAGGTTTCAACAAGTCTTGAGGAAAAGAACAATTGCAATAAAGTTAACCATTTTGAAGTAGTTTATTTTATTAATGGCAGAAATATAACCTGTCTTATAAACAATATCTATATCCTATATGTAGTTTTACTGCTGTTATATAAAGGATCCATAATCAGAAATTCTTTAGCTATGCATACACTTGCATAAAAAAAGCAGTAAAAATACAGCATCTTGAATATAAGTTGTGTGTCTCTGAAAGAACTTGCACTATTAGAATACATGCAGCAATTCTTCACGAAATGAAGAATTTACCTGATGTAACGCTAGGCTAAAATAGGTATCCAAGATACATGAGATGAATCATCACCACTTTCAATTGACTGTAGAGAGACCCTAGATGAAATTAGACGTCAGATCCCAGTTTCACCTTAGAATTTTCCAAGGCCTCCAAGACTTTTCCAAGTCTAGTTTTGTTAGCATATATAATTCTGAAAGTCCTCTTTCAAAATTCTGACTTACAGCCCTATTGTCTTCAATAGGCATGAGTGATTAATGAGTCTTAATGCTCAGGTGGAAAAACAGAATTACCTAGCAATGGGTCAATACATCAATCTTCAAAATGTATTTTGATTGCATGAAAGAGTTTAAGGTTGGTTGAGGGGAACTGTGCACACTTAAAAACGTAACACACTGCCTGCAAAAACATTCTCATTCACTTCCAATTCAAGATGTCACATTTATTTTGCCATTATACCTGCAAGAGTGAAGAACTAATCTTCCAGAACCCCTCAAGAATAAGTTATGGTTTAATGATTAAGTTTTCTGCTATATTTATTGAAAATGAGCAACACTGAATCCATGACATAAAAAGCATCAGAATATTAAATTATATTCCTCAAACAGTATTCTAAAGAAGACACTGACCTTCAATGTTGACTTCCCCCCCCCCCCCTTTGTTTTTATTCCACTTAGTAAATTATTCTTTTTTGGAATCTCCTCTTACTTAGCAGTATGAAAAATAAGAGCTAAAAATAGATTTAATTAGAGGGTTTTCAGAAGTTGCATTCTATCAAAAATTCTGTCATAATGAACTGAAAAAGCATTCTTCATTCATATTCATTCAGATAAAGAAGCTCTTTATCACCCTAGCACATAACTGTAATAGACTGGCATGTTACCATTTTTTAGAATAAACCTCACTGGAGTATGCTTTTGAGCCAGTACAGACACTTCCACCTCTCTTAGAAATTAAATTTGTGTTTGAAAAATGAACCCAATGTTTTAGTCATGCAAATATATACTTCTTTTTTTTTTTAATCAAAATACTTCCTTTTCTCAGTCCATCCTTGTTATTGATGTTCAACCAATTAAACTAAAACAGATTACAAGAATTGCATTAAGAGTTATAGTTTTCAAGGGTTTATAACACTGAAATAGATCTTTGGATTCGTGTATAAAAGGAGACTAGACTGTGCAACTGCTGAATATTTTCAAAGGGAAGTGCAAACAGGGTCTTTTGTGTAATTTTACTATGCAAGCATGTAAATTGCCACATAATTGCAGATTTAAAAAAAATTTCTACATAACTGTGCTTCAAAAATCTAAACTTCCTTTTACAAATAAAACTGAGGGCCAGAGTTTTATTCTTACTCCCGTTACTTCACATCATTCTATACCTGCAGAACAGATATAAACTGGAATTAACAACTTGGTTAGACAGGCTTATAGTTGCTTTATATCCTTGCAATAGTAGATATCAAGCAAAACATAGTCAAATTTAAGCCTCAGGCTCTAAACATTTTTCCAGATACAGAGCTAACCTTTTAAATGTGACATGTATAGGATGTCTGCCTAAGGCTACAGACAGCTTGAAACAATGTCATGGCAAGGTATCTATTATCCCCTTCATCTCAATGCAGTATTAACTCATAAATCTAATCTGTAAGGATATTAATGTAGTGAACTGCTTATGTGCTGATATATTTATTATTTTCTGGTTTATCTACCAAAAAAAAAGTAATTGGGAATATCTTTGTAGTTTCTCAGTAATTTCAACAGTTAATCAGATAATTAGGTGTATGTAGTCCCACACTTCATGCTAAATGGACAGTCAAACAAGACTATCCCACATATATTTGAGAGTCAGAATAATTAAAAATTAAACCCCAGTTGCAATAGTTCCTGGAATACAGGAAATGCCACACAGGTGCTAAACCTTTTACACCCACTGAGAAGTATGCTCCAGGACCTAGTTTGTACAGAAAACAGAAACCCTCTCCCATTTATATAAATTGAGTTTGAATTAATTCCTTACTGATTAAGCAGCAAGAATAGTCCAGGCTGAGAGACAGGCATATTTAGCAAATGAAGTGCTAACAGACCTTCCTATCAGAATATCAGGTCTAGACACACAGCATTTCTAATTAACAGGTTGTATAAAATAGGATGTTTCCCATTTATATCAACATGTTTGCTCTAAGTAACCATAATCCAGGGGGAAACACTGGGAGAAAAATCAGAACAGAACTTGGTGCATATGTCAGGTTTATGATTCATAGATGGCTAAACCACCATCTCTGTGGACAGGAAGAGAGCAGCAGGTGTAGTTTAACTTTTAAAAAGCTTCCAGCACAGTATCCTATAACATTCTTGTAGCCAAGCCGGAGGTGTATATACACTTGTGAGATATGGAGGTGGGTGGAAGTTACTAGGGATTGAGTCATTAGGCCCAAAGGGTTGTGATCAGTCCTACAAAGTCCATCTGAGAGCTGATAACTAGAGATAGGATATTACCTGTTAAATGTATCTCTGGTAGCAATCAGTGTTTGCTACATATGAAATATTTAGTAGTTATATTTTTAATCCTCTTTTCTAGTTTAATGATGATCATTCATTAGTGAATACAGATGCTTGTACCACCTTAATATCAGCTTGAGCTCAGAACTGCTGAGATAAAAATACTTACTGATGAATCGTGGCAATACATTTTCCTAACAAGTAAAACTAAATGTAACTCAATAGAAAGCTATCTTTAACATGAGCAAAGACGGTATTTTTTTTTGAATCAGAATTTGATGTATACCTAAAATTAGCTCAAGAATTATGCCACCAGAAACTTTTAGATATTAGAATCATTTAGGTTGGAAGAGACTTTTAAGATCATGAAGTCCAACCATTAACCCAACACTGTCAGGTCCACCACTAAACCACATCCTTAAATGCCACATTGACACGTCTTCTAAATACCTCCAGGGATGGTGACTCCACCACTTCCCTGGGCAGCCTGTTGTAGTGCTTGACAACCCTCTCAATAAAGAGATTTTTTCCTAATACAACATAGGAAATATTTTCCTAATATCTAATATTGCTTCTAGTAATTTATTTCCTTTATGACCAAGAAATCAAGAAGCATATTTGTCAGTACAAGAGCATACAAAAAATGTAAAGACAAAATTTTGTTTCCTCCTAATACACTTCCAAGGCAGACAATTAATAACTGTCTGTGAATATATCATGTACAGTTCTTCTATAAGCAAAGGAGCACTTTGAAAATACACATCTTCAGACAAAAAAACCTTTGGAGATAGATCAGATACATTTTCAAGATTCCCATCTATTATAAAAGAAACCTTTAATTCTTTCATCTTTAATGCTATTTCTATCACCGAAACCAGGAACTAGTGCAGCACTTGAGTCAGTGTATCACGGTAAATCAGCAAATACACTCCTGTTTTTGCTTGAAAACACTCATGCTAATCTATATTCACTGCATCATGTTCCAATTCCAAACACTTGGTTTTCACAGGTGGCCTAAATATCCGGATGACAGTAATTGTTCCTGTGGTTGACATTAATTGTTCCTATTGTCAAGTCAAAACCCTCTACTCTGCAAAAATACATGCTTGATTTCTTGCAAGTACCATAAAAGAATGTGAGACTCTTGTTTTTCTTCTGAATGTACCAGAAAAGCTCAAGAGGGTCAAGACTGCCATTACAGCTGACCCAAAGACAACAATATGCACTGTAATAGTTTTATCTGTCTAGTTCAAAAGCAGAAGTAAATCATTTACAGTAACCACTCACACAAGTAAGACTGCTAAGTACAAGATGGATTATTTCAATTTATCTTATGTTAGGACCATCTTTCTCAATTATTTAGATGTCAGAATTGAAGTACTTCAAAATGGGTTTGGAAAACCTGTGAACTACCCCTTTAAAAGTCACATCAAACATAAGTCTAAGACATTTGTCTGGAAATCAGTTATTTTTTGATGAGCTCGTTCTGATCACTTTCTTAAAACTCAAAGATTTTTCCAACAAAACACTTCAAATGTTTGGTTCTTTCATCTATCAAACACATCTGAAGTGTAACAGGGCAGATAAAATTAGTAAAACGTTAAGAGAATGTCTTAGAAACTGAAAGTTGGTGGCTGTGCATTTACCATAATGCACTGATAGGTCTTAAAAGGTGTTAACAGGTAGAAAGTTATAGTACAGGTGGACATGAAGATTCTCTTCTAAAACAAATCACAAGCTCTGAAGGAATCTAGGTCTACTGCTTTTCAGCGTGTCAGGTCAACACTATCAAGTGCTAATTGCTGTGTTCTTATCAGATTAAATGGGAAGATTCTCACACGATTCTGAGATTAATCTGTACTTTGCAGAACAAGGCTCTAAATGGTATTTGATTCAACACTCATACCCTACTGAGAAAGGGATTTGGGCACTGCAGATAGGCAGCCATGATTAAATCTGGGTTATGCATCACTGATTAAATTTAAACAAGTCTTTTATGCACATTTACACAATGCAAAGCTTTTGATACAGTTCCAAAATAAAAATTGCTAAAACTTTGCAGCTGTAGAATTCATTTAATAAACTATGGCTCCAAGAAATGTTGCCAAATTTCCAGCTACATGTTCAGGGTAGCATTTGATTGGATATTTAAAGAATAAAAATGGTCATGCAGCATCTGTGAGAAAGCATTAGTGCCTCTGAAAATAATTTTGGTTGTGCTTTAGCATAGTACTTAGGAGGAGAGCCAAAAAGTGGATCCTTAGGTATCCCGAAGTATATTTCAAGAGGATTTTTAGATGTCATAAACCTAAAAGTGAGCCACAAAATCCAAGAACTACTTCACCTACTTAAATTTTGTTGGGCATCCAAAGTTCTGTTCTCCCTTACATTCTGAGACACCATGCTTTTAACTGAGCACCCACTACTTACCAGAAGCCTACAAATTGCAAACATGCAGTCTCACACACAGCCTATTATGACAGCCCGTATAACAGGACAGCTTCTGTCTTCTGTATTCATCAACAACTGATTTAGCTGTCACCTAAACCTGATCCACAAGCTTGTTCCTCTGAATCATTATTTAACAGGTGCTTTTAATGCCCTGTTTTACAACTACATACAACAGAAGTTCCAAATTACTGAACCATGCCAGTCTTTCTAGGTTTTGTCTGCAACCCTACTTCACTATAACAAAATATATAAAAGGGAGAATGCACTTACAAAATGCACAGGATCATTTCCCTTAAAGACTACAAGAACACCCTAATATATTATGTTTAGAATTCAAACTCTTATGTTCCACTGATTCACATAAGAAGCCACTCAAAAATAGGCTCTTCAGTAATTAAAATAAACATCTAGGCACACCTTAAAAAAAAAAAAAAAGCCAGAAAGTGAACATCTGCCACCTTGTGCCCAGTAAACTATTGTCTACTCCAGTGGTACCTACAATCTGTACATACTGAATTTTTAAAGTCTTTAAACTTTTAATATACCTCCGGGCCTGAAAAATTAATTAATTTTGGAAATGCACACAGAAGCTCAGTTCTGGCAAGTCTCACTCAGCATTTCAGTGCTCAGCTCATGCCTAAAGCTGATAAAGGTTCACATACTCCTCCTTTTCAGAGTGTAACTAAATCACACCTAAAGGATCAGACAAATTCAGCTTGCTTTAACAAGGGAAAAAAACAAACACACACCAAACTTTTTGTGCAATAGTCTAGTTTTCACAGTAAACTTTGGTAAAGGAAGACCAAAGTACCTAACTACTTTTTGCCCAAGGTTGCTCAAATTCCTGTCTCCCAAGTGAGGACTCTGACCAAATGTCTTGGGGCTAATTCAACATGGGAGGCAAAGAAAGGCGTTCTCTAGCCCTCATGCTGAAACTGGGCTTGAAAATATATTTCCAGAGGTACTGAAATACAAAAAAGCTAAGCAGAAGAGAGAAAGAAATAATAGGATGATCATTTAAGGTTTACAGAATTGTACATCTTATTTTTAGATCTGTGTTACATTGAGATGTGGTCATAATAGCTCTTGAAGGCCAAACTTAACCAAAGATTAGCATTAGACTGATGAGCTCATTTGGAAATACAGGGCATAAAAAATGTCACAATAAATCCCTGTGGATGCTTCAGGACCTGACTGCAAATATGAAGTCATGTCTTACAGTGAGACCAGTATTTAATGTGTGTTAGCAAAATGCTGAACACTTGGACACTACTCTGAAACAGTAATACTTAGCAGGAAAATCTTACCATAAAAGAATTTAACGCTGACATAGTGACAAGTAATGCATAAATCACAAAAACACTACGGCCACTTACATGAGCTCTCATCAAGTACAACTTCCCCCCAAAATACCTCCCACAGCCATAATTAGGTATTCTATGAGGACACCCTGAATCTTTCTCTGAAGTGCCCAGTATTGCTTATTGACTAGAGACAGGATGCCAGTCATGACTGACTTTTATTCTGCAGCATAATTCTTAGGAAGTAGATATGGAATCCCCCAGAAATGATGTGGGAGGTACCCATTGATATGTAAGCATCAAATAACATATAATACAATTCAGTAAATATCATTTGCAATACATTTTACATGATGTAAACAAAACTAAATTAAAATACAATATAACGAGAAGAGAAAGCTCATTTGGTAAACAAGATCCTTCAAAAGACAGCATTTGCAGTGCTCAGAAAGAGCATACCAATTTGAAGCAGATAAGGACTATTATCTAAGGGATAATAACCATCTCATACTTATGCATGCAGCATAATGAACAGAAAAGCACAATAAGGCAGATATGTTAGATTAGCATAATTTTATTCCACTATTCAAATGTGTACGTTGGAAATGGGTTTTGTTTAAATTAGTGCTTTTCTTCACGGGTTTTAAGCATTTTATTAAAAATCCAGACTCTGTTTTATTTTGGTTTTAGCCCATTATCTGCAATTACCATCTACCTTGATTCTGCTTTACAAATGGATACAGATTTTCAATCTATCTCAACAGTCTTAATGCCATAATAAGCCACTATTTACATTGTCTAGTAAAATCTTCATATTTCAGATGGATTTTGTAAAATGTTTCTTTATTTGATTATATATTTAACTTCTTCATTTAGCTAAACGTTCCTTCTGTCAGAAATACAGGATTTGGAGCCCTTAAAAATATTTTCAGAATATTTTAAACCTGACAAACATGTCTCCTTTAACAGTTTACATCCATTGTATTAAGTAATTACATATTAAGTTAACAGTACTGGTCAAAAAGTAAATAACGCACATGAAAGTCTAATCCTACTGTGCATGAAAATCCACTATATTTAATTACTTTACTTATATTCAACTTAACAACTTGTTCCTAAAGGAAAGCAATCCTCCAGAGAAGAGTAGTTTAAATTTTAGAAAAGATAGCAGTTCCTTTAGAGAACTGTTCCAATGGTTAATCACCATTGCTATTACTGAAAACAAATACTTAGGAGACTTGCATGACTTTTTGTTTTACTTCAAGTACTGACAAGTGTGCCATTTTCTTTTAGACAGAAAAACATGGTACTTTTCCCACCTTTTACTCTTGTGCTGAAAAGAATAAAAGATAGATTGTGTTCAAAAGGTAAGTCTCACCTAAGGCACTCTAACTAGCAAGAAAATAATTCCAGAGGGTACTTTTTTTGGACTGCTCAATTTTTTCTGTACTTTTCCTCAAGCACACCAGAACTAGACATATTGCTCCATTAAAAGCCTAACTGGTGTCGTCTAGAGAAATAAAATCACTGCAAAAGGCTCTTGCACTCTTCATCTGTTTTCACTTTTAAGGCTGTGGATATCCCTTTTTGCCAGGATACTGCTCTAAGACTTTGCTTTTAAAACTTCATTTCCTTCTGTTGGAGCCTCTTGCACCGCTGTCATTAGAAGGGCACAAAGTAGATCTTCATTTTTAGCTTGTTCCGAACACAAACAAAACTGTCATCTTTATAATTTTTCTAGCTAGTGGTTTAACAAAACCAACGTTCTAATTGCCAGTAGGAGGCCACAGGCTTTATGCTAACTATGCCTTATGCTAACTGCATGAGATGCCAGTTCTGGCCTGATAGGCTTGTTACCAACTTGTCGTAAGAACTTGTTGTACAAGTTGGAGGTAGGTTGCAGGTGTCTCTTGTTATGTTGTACAGCTTAAGTGTAAGTAAAATATGTTCACATTTCGAAAACTCCCAGAATGAAACACAATTCACTTAGTCAACCACTGATTATTAAAGAAGTGAATTACAAAACCTTGGAAAAAAAACCCCGCTTTTGTTTGAAAGAGAAAATGAAATCGCAGCTATCTAGAAGTCATTCTACACATTAAAGATCTTTTATATCAGAACAAAAAATTTGTACTGACTGCATTTGAGAGAGCTGATCCACTGCAACGCATATTTATTCAGATGAGCTACGTTTTATTAGAGTACAAATAAAATTATACAGTTGCAATAAGAAGGCCAGGGAATCAGGAGTGCAGGATTATTTTAAGCATTTGTGTCTGCTAAGATAGGGTGCACTGGGAAAGTACCAGGGCTGTAAGAAGAGACAATAGTCCTCATTGAATCCTTGGGACAGAAATTGGTGGTGTGCGTATCCTTCCAGAACAGACTGAAAGTTATCATAGTATATATGGTATAAACAAAGATACAAAAAATTACTAAGTTACTATGATAAAATCATTCCCCATTACCTTTCAGCTGAAAGGCTATCTGAATAAAATGTTCAATCCTGCTAATATAATTATTTATTGAAATCACTACCAATAACACAAAATAACTAATCAGCCAGGAAGTAATAAAACTATTAAACTAATAAAATGAAAAGCAAATAAAAATATAAACACAAAAATATTTCCCCAGATTACATGTTATACTTGCAGTTAAAGTAATGCCTGCAAAACGGTTCCCTCATAGGTAGGTAAGAGATAATGTCTGCACTATCTCTCAAGGCAGTTGAGAGCATAAAGGTAATAAGAATGGAAATTTATTTTGCATGCTAAAAAACATTGCCTGAGCTTGAATTTTCAGTTTCACAATATGCACTTGTATGGCTTCCTGTCAGGTTACTATTAGTGACTGGGGATGTCTGGTTTGGCATAGCTTGCAGTCATTGCAACTTCTTTCTATGAAAATAGTCATTCTTCATTGTATATATTTGCTTCTGCTCCATTTCACAACTTGATATCCTGTCAGATGGCATTTGTTCCATACTGTAGATCAATTTATTTTCTTTCAGCCCTTCCCTAAAAGGTCTGATCCGGAAACATAAGAATATTGAAATATGGAAAACATAAATCATTGCTCAATGTGGTATTGATCTGCTAATAGACTTGTTTAAGGAAGTTGGTTTTTTTACTCAAAACTAAGAAAGTATTTTTGCTCAAAACCAACCAATTGCAATATCAAGCAGCGACCTCCCTACATGTATATTTATATGTATATGAAGGTATCTATTCAATATTCTTATTTCTAGAAATTAGATACAATTAAATAATCTACCTTAGCTAGGTCCCTGTACAGAGAACACACATGCTGTACCTATAAATGTGTGATGATCACCCATTTACTCACTTCCCCCCAAAAAGTGGGCAAGTAAAGGGTAAGGGAAAAGTGGATTTTGTAAGACATGTAAAAAAAATTCAAACTATAATATGAAATACGAATGACCACTTTAAATATACACATGCATGCACACACGGCAGCGCATAATTTAATAATGGAAATTTAATTTTTAATTAGAGCCACAATGAAGCATCTATTTACAGCCTTCTGAATAGAAAGTCATGCAACAATTATGAAAATACTGTTGTGAACAACTTTGAAAAATGCAACTCCTGGTACAACTATGGCATTGTTATTTAAATGGTACAGAAATGGTTTTGGTGTCACTACCAACAACACGTATGCTGGATTTATTTCTATTTGAAGAAGGCCTGCAATACAGTTCTGTAGCAAGAAGCAAAGCCACAAGAGACCACTTTTTCTTCCACCACTTTAAATCAGTGCTTGGTTATATATAGTGAATCCCTGGTCTCCATCATAATCACTAGTAATTTTGAAATTAATTTAACAGTGTAGGATTTCATTTATCCCCTCCTCCTCCCAATAACCAGCACTTTTACCTTCTTGACAAAATTTAAAGCTGCAGGAATCATATTGTCCAAGAACCTAAGCCTACAAACTTGTTCTGGAAATAAGGACTAGTAATCTTAAACATTCAGTTGACCTCCACATGAATTTTAAAACATTGTCTTTCTTGTTGAATAGATATTAATAAAAACTTGTTTTGGCTATGTAAAATAAAAGTCTAGATCAAGAGTTTGTTTTTTAACTCTGGTTGATCAACTGTTTAGAGTTTGGTTCAATAATTCACCATTCTAGATACTGACTATTGAAAACCTTTTCCTACACTGACAAGTCATCCTAAGGGAATCCATGACAGTACTTTGCCTCAGTGAGTATGAGAACTTCCAAGTCTGGATCTAAGACCTGATGTTACTGAAGATTATAGAAAAAACCTCTGACCTGTCCTTCAATTCTAAAACTCAAGTCAGTACCCCAGCACTGTCATAATCGTTTATCAAACTTTATAAACACAACCCAGGATGGAGGTCAGAATACGGCCAAATACAGTATGATTACAGATATTACAATTAAATGCAATAGTGAAACAACACTCCATCTAATACCATGTACTGATGCTGTTATCTAGCATGCAGGCAGATTTATAAGAGTATTTTAAGCTACTTTTGACAGAAAATATTACACATATCCAAAGGTATTTTTACTTGTATAACTCTACAGTAGTAATCAGCAAGGAAAACTACAGCACACGTTTAAAATGCTCTTCAAGCTATTAAAGACACAATTAAATATTGGATGTTGGTGTTAAGGATAATTTAAAAAGTGTGCACCTTTCACATGATGAATGAAAATACATCATTTGCAGCTTGCATAAAAAAAATATTTGTCATTTTGTAATAGCAGAAATAGCATGGATAGCTAGATCTTTAACTGGAAGTGAATCCCAGACATCTTATTGATAAATATTACTGTAGCTCCATAAGGCTCAGTGCTCCCAAAATAACTGATTTGGACTGAGATTATGACATGGGGTATTTTATGATATTTCTGAAGATCAGAGAAGTAAAACATAACCACAGAACATTGCTTGAAAGGCAGTTACACTTTTTTTGTGAAGAAATAATTTCACCCATCTCTCTAATCTGAGGTATAAATCTCTCCTGTTCTGTCAGCTCATATACAGCCATATGATACTCTGACATTAAATCCCTTAAATCCAGTGATATATTACATTCTCTAAACTTCCCCTCTCAGAGGCATACAAAAGACACTTGTTTGGTGTTGGTCCTCTTAACATGATCTGCAGATGGCCAGTAGCATGCCTGCCATGGCACATGTTCTGGCTTATTTATCATCTTTTCACAACATAATTTAAAGAGTAAGTCAGTGTCTTACAAATAACATTCACTGTAAGTTACTTGATCTTGAAACTCTTGAAGATGTTTGTAAAATATTTATAGGTGTCTATGCTCCTGTTGTTTTAATGATGCAAATTTTCATGTCCAAAGGACAACATTTTTGCTGACCAGATCATGCTGAAACCAACAGATACAGCTTCTAACTTCAATTCATCATGGTAATCTCTATAGTCTCATTAACATGATTCTTGGTAGGATATCTAAATGAACTTACTTATTTTATTCCTTTACTTTCACAAATACCTTAAAGTTTGCAGTCACCAAAACTTTTCTGAAGGACTTTTCGCCCCCGCTACAACTCTTGAACAATGTTGGTTTTCTTTGCAAAGCTGACAATTATTTGACCTTTAGGTTTGCTGACAGTTTATTTGCCACATAAAAGACTTGTATCCAGGTCTAGATCTGGTGATAAATTGTTGAGATACATGAAACTTTTATAGTTTCCAATATATTTTGTTTATATTAAGCTAGAAAAAATGCTCAGAAGCATTCATCCTTGTTTCAGAAGAATCTGTGGCAGTTCATATAAAACTGTGTTTAACTACACGTGTTCTATTTTACTTGAAGATCTTGATAATGAAAATTATTTCTGTTGGTATACTGGTAGATGCTCGCAAGTGAATACCAAGAGAGCTTTTCCAGATGTTTCTTAACATTCAGGAAATTTTTATCTTTTACTTCTACTGATTTAGGAAGGCTGCATTTTTTATAGGAAAGATCAGTTGTTTCAGCAGTCATCCAGCAAACTGAACAGTACAGAAATTTCAAGTGCACTATCTCCTTCTCTAACTAACAAACTATCAACTGTCTTAAGAGTGTCTAGCAGTCCTCCTGTGAAGGCTACAGGGTGAAGTGATGAAAAGAGAATGGGGAGAGACAGGGCATTTAAGGAGATGTGAACTTCAATTTCTGACTTTGCTCTTAAGGTTATTTCTGATTTTATCGAATACGCACTAGGATAAAATGTAGAATGTATCTCTGTAGTCTCTGTAAATAGAGACACAATCGCATTGATAGCTTCAGAGTCAAAACAAATTTTAGGGTAAAAAAAATACATGACTGAATACCTACTCTATGAAAGCATCTACTGCTGTCATCTACTACTCATTGACATTCTCTGTTTAAATGACTCAAACATCTGTGTCCTGTTAATCACCTGCTTAAGTATTATAATCAATTGAGGCCTGAACTGTCAACATTGACTGTCACTGTTCTCATACAAATCTATGCTTAGCAACCTGAAATATGGAAATTACTTTCTTGCAGAAGCAAAGGTTAAGGTCTGTTCTTGCAACAGACAACGTATAAGGATATGGAACGGAATCAGGACACAGAACGTCCATAAGACATATGACATGAATAATAATCTTACTCAAACCTGTCACCAAAAAAATGTGCACTATTCACTCAAAAATAATCATAATAATAATAATGACAATAAAATCTTGTTTTAAGACCTTAGAAAAGAGTTCAGTTTATCCACAATTAAAAAAAAAAAAAAAAGAAATCAGTTATTTCTTGACTTCAAATACAGTTGGTTTGACAAAATTACTCAGAGAGATATTTCTATTTCATATGAAAACTAAGTCCTGAAAATATGCATAATAATAAAAACTCAAGAAATACTAAGTAGACAACTTTTTAAACAAAGGTGAATATTAGGTGACCTAGATCACTAACTAGAAATAACATTTTCCTTTGAATAACAAAAATTATCCAGGCACTATACTCTTAATTTGGTACCTTGATGATGAACACAGGTTCATCAACCCTGATGATGAACATAGGTAAAAAAAAAAAACGCATGTTTATGTATGCACAATCATTTTGTCTGTGGCTGGATTAGTCACAGAGTAATATCTTCTGCTGTGCATATCACTACCATGAAAGTACCAGAAGCGGTTGCAGTGAAGTATAAAAATGAATCTTGCCACAAAAATTATTATTAGAGATTTTAAGGAGCTGGAAGAAATATAAATGTCTGCACAAAACCAGTGAAAAGTCAATATTTCTTTCTGTAATACAAAGATTTTACAAACGTTTCCTAAATAAGAATTATCCCATTTCTGTAAAATGGTGCTTCCCTTCTGAGACACTAAGTCTTTCAGCCTTAAAACGTTCTTTTCCTTATCTACTTCTGACTAATTAACATTGAGAGCTTTGCCTTTGTAATATACCTGCCCTGCATGTTGTTAAATTGGTCAAGTAATAAGATATGACTATGCAAGTCAGGTAGTTATGAGATAATAATTTTGCCTCTCCAAGAAAAGGGATGAGAATGAAACAAAGCCAAGTGTCCTTCATGCTAATGGATGTAATTACTTAACAGTAACTACTCTCTGTGGAATTTCACATTCTTTTAACAAAGCCCGTGTCACATGGAAGATCTATTGACATACATATACTATCTGCCAAGGTGTACATATGCACAGAGTCTCTGTATGTGTGTAAAACTAAACATTTTTCACTGCCTATACACTTGCATCTATGTGACACTAATCTATGGGATTAACCTGAATACTGAACAATAAATAATGTTTTGGTTAAAGTACAGAAATGAAAAGCTAAATATTAACGTACGGTTCTGAAAAACTAAGCAGCTCTAAAATTTGTTAAACAGTAATTGTCTTTTTTTATTACCCTCATTTCCCAATTACTATTAAAAAATCAAAAACTAAAGACTACTGATATACATATCGGTAGAACATGTGTGAGCTGATGACCTCTGCTGTAAATGACTACATGCAAAGTTAAAAAAGTGTGACTGAAAATATCATGAAGCTTAAGTGTCTTAAATCTGAAAGCCAATGATCAAAATATAAAGGTTGCTGATTTAAATAAAGAAGTTCTCACTGATGGAAAAAGCAAATAACATTTTTAATGATTTGATTACAAATGGACCTCAAAAACCACAGGGTTTAAAAGTACATTAAAACTGTAATTTATTCAGTCTTTTTTCAGAGTATTCCCTGAAGTCTGCTGAATAGTCCTTTGCAAAAGTTTTTTCACAAATTTGGTGGAAAGTTCAATATAGAAGAAAAGAGTTTTATGACTAGGCACAAAAATCTCTACAAATAGAGATGATGGCTGTAAACAGGTCTGTGACATGTTCCACAGAATTCTTTATGCCTTCCTCTAAGTCTGGGAAAAAGAACTCACCCCTCTAAGTTTCACTAAGGGAGCTGTCATGATAGCTCAGTTTTCTATTTTTAATGGATGAACAGGGTGACTATATTTTTTGGAGAGCACTAGTTTGGTCTAGTTCTTAGACTATATTCTGATTTATCTGCTCCTAAGTTTAAATAATTTGTCCTCATAGCCTTCTACTGAAATTCCCTTCCCTGTAAAATTCAATTCAACCATTCTCATCAATACTTCTTCTGGAATACATTAATTCTCAGAAACTAACATTAATGAACCTCTGATTTCTCTGGGCAACAACCTCTGTTAGAACCACCACTTGCAAAACAGAACCCAAATTCTGCTCAATTAAATGAGGATTAGAGGAAGGAATTTATTACCAAAATAATTATCATAAATACTATACTTAACACTTGAACCAAAGGAGCAAATTTTCTGCTTCATATTCAGCATAAGAACCTGTTTCTTTCAACTTGCTCAAGTTCTGCTTAAGAGTAATCATCCATTAGGATCACCTCTCTGTACTCCTTCATTGAGACTATATCCATTTTTTCATTTTTATAGAATGCAGGTTACAAATGTACCATTATCTACAACTCTAAAACTTTACTTGATTTGCCTGTCCAGACCAATGATCATAGCCCATGCTGAGCTTGTGCTCTACTTTACAGTATATCCATGTCTGTTTAAAAGCCTTCTAGAATTTTTTTTGCTGTCTCTTGGTCCACTTATCAAATACCAAATGGTATATGAAGAATAGAGTTATGGCCTCAACATTTCAATTTCCTCCAGCCTTGAGACAGCTTCAACTTTCTAGTAGCTCTTGCCTAAAGAAGGATGAATATTACGAGAGAAATGAGGAAGACAATGGAAGCTTACAGAATAGGTGAATTTAAAATAAAGTGAGATCTGATTATAAAACCTGCAGATCATCTTTCATATCTATTTCTAATATTTTTCTAACAGCCTACCTTTTATTTTTAGTAACATTTAATATAGTAACAACTGAATGTTTGTTTTCATTGATGTGATTTTGTAGGCCCACATATCACCAGTATGTTTAAACACTAATCTGCAATAGATAAATTTGTTTATTTTTCCTTGGGGAATACTGTGCTAAAATACAGTGTATTCCTTGAGTAATGAAAATAAGGTAGTATAGTAGAGTGTATAAAATTTACTATCACAAAACTTCACTTGCCATTTATCTGCATTTATTCACTGCACCAATCTTTCTAAAAGGCTAATTCAATGTAACTAGAAGAGCAATACCATATCACATATGGCTCCCACAGTCTAACCTATTAATCATATAAAAGGCAATATAAGCCTTCAGAAATAGTCTTCCAACCCCAGCAATTTCCAAACTTTACCTCTCTCATCTCCTTTTCCTAAGCACATTTTATTCTGGAGCAACAGAATTGCCCTGGGCAGTCAAGTACAGAAATGCAACAGAGTTACTACCAGTTCTTCAGTCTTTAGCATTTCATCACACTGAATTTTACCCCGAGGTTGGTGTTTAGTATGTATCATCCTAATGCAAAGATTCTTTTAGTGCTGTATTCTAGGAATCTTGTCTTTATGAATAGTAAATCTACTGCAGATATGTAAATTGCTCTGACTCATATTCACAGTTTTCAGAATGTTAACCTTTCATTTAACTGAACTAGAAAGGGGGTTTGTCTTGGTTAGGTTTTATTTTGTTATTTTTTTGTAATATCTAAGAAAGCAAAGATTCTACATTTTGAACACTGTAACCAGTAGTATTTAATATTCTTACTTTAATCATGTGATCATGCTATTAGATATATTTTTCTACAAACGCATCTGCATTATGCCCAATAAACCTACATTAGTGATTTATATTAAATCAGTACCTATATTCTGGAATCAGGTACCACAAACCCTTTTTCCTTCTACCATACCAGTACCAGTGGAGAAGAACTGTACAGTTGCTGCTGCATATCTAAAGAAGTGTTCTCAGCAGGGCAGTTCCCTGCATTTTGCCGTAAGGTTAGTAACTCATACACATAATCACACAGTAGCAATAGACTGAGAAAGCAGGCTAGATATTACTTGCTGGCTACAGTTCTACCTAGTGAAATATACCTTGAAGAAAATTTATAGCAGGCACAGAACTGCAGTAAGACAATGAAGACAGACTTGCACTAAGATGCAAGGACAGATATGCCTCGACTTAAGACTTGAACAAAGCATGCAGCTGCCTAGGACAGGGGACGAGCACAGGAACAAGAGAGTGCCTACCCCTACCACCTTCCATAGCCCTCCCCGAATCCACTGTGCCACCACAAAATTCATTTTTCCCCTTTCAGTCCAGGTAACTAAAGCTATCTCAGCTCTCCTCACTTCTTAAGCCTAGTTTAGATTATTATGTACAGCTCATCTGAATGAGTCAAGTCTCATAGTTCTACCAGGTATGAGTTCTCCTTGAACAATGTATCCCCATTTTGAGGATTATAGAAGGTTAAGTTCTTTCAGTGGCATTCAATTAACTGCAAATAATTAAGCCTTTTTGCCTTGCATAAGAAAAACTATATGAAGGAACTGCGAGTTCAGTAAGTCAGCAAGAGTCTCAATTTGGTTTTGATTTATTTTCAGTGTTTACGCTGTGCTTAATAGATTGTTGTTGAAGAGAGAGACAGTAAAAATTCCTTCTGGTAAACAATTTAGCTTAAGAATTAAAATTAGAGATAAATAATGATCCAATTTTGTTGAGATTGAATGCAACTGAGAAGAATACAAATTGAAGCATCTTGATGGCAAATTAAGTTGTTTCATTATCCTTCATAAATTGCTTTGGGAGGATTCACTTTTGGCTAATGAGTATACAACAGGAGACTGAGTTACATTCTTTTCTTCCCCAGGAGTTTGAGTTTTTGATGCCAAAGGAAGTATCTCAAAGTGACCCTAACTTATCTTAGCTTTGGCCCTTGATAGTTGCTAGAAGCTACCATAGTTCTCACGCCAGCTGCACTTTAAAAGTATGTCAAAAAACAAAAAAAGTTGATCTACTTCTAAATCCTTTTCATGGTAATTTTAATTAATGTCTTTTTCTCTCAAAGGTCTTTACAAAGCAAACCCTTTCTGTGAGGTCTATTGTTTGCAAAATGACATGCACATACCATGCTAGTAAAGGTTTGAATGAATATACATTCAAAGAGAAACTGTACCCCCCAAAAAAAACCCACATAATTCACCCCGAAAGAGACTTCTGAAGGTTAGCTGGCCCTGTTCATAGCATCACTTTCCAGAGGAAAAAACCAAACAGCATATTGTCATATTGAAAGCATATCATCTTAAGAAATGTACAGAAGAAGCAACTCCACAGAGTCAAATCACAAGTATTAGTGTAATAATTAGTACTGACTGATGTTAGTACTCTATTGACAGCTGGGCAAAGGTAAACCTAATGAAGTTCAACAAAATGTGGAATCCTGCGCCTGGGGAGGAATAACACCATGCACCGGTACAGGTGAAGGGTTGTCCTACTGGAAAGCAGCTCCATAGAGAGGGATCTTGGAGTCCTGGTGGACATTAAGTTATCCATGGGACAGCAATGTGTCCTTGAGGCCAAGAAGGCCAATGGTATCCTGGGATGCATAAAGAAGAATGTGGCCAGCAGGTCAAGGGAGTTTCTCCTCTGCCTCTGCTCTGCCCTAGTGAGACCACATCTGGAGTACTGTGTCCAGTTCTGGTCTCCCCAGTTCAAGAGAGACAGGGAAATTGTAGAGAGAGTCCAATGCAGATCTATGAAGATGATGAAGGGACAAGAGTATCTCTCTTATGAGGAAAGGCTGAGAGCCCAGGGGATGTTTAGCCTGGAAAAGAGAAGACTGAGAGGGGATCTTACTAATGTTTACAAATATCTGAGGGGTGGGTATTGAGTAGAAGGGGCTATTGAGTAGAAGGGGCCAGTCTCTTTCCAGTGGTGCCCTGTGATAGGACGAGAAGTAATGGTAGCAAGGTGAAACACAGGAAGTTCCACCTCAACATGAGGAAAAACTTCTTCACTGTGAGAGTGACAAAGCACTGGAACAGGCTGTCCAGACAGGTTGTGGAGTCTCCTTCTCTGGAGACTTTCAAGACCCACCTGGACCTGTTCCTGTGTGGCATGCTCTAGGTGATCCTGTGTTGGCAGGGAGGTTGGACTTGATGATCTCCAGAAGTCCCCTCCAACCCCTACCATTCTATGATTCTACAATTCCATGAATGCAGGAAAAGTCTACCCTAGAAGTACTAATTCAGGCAGTACTTCTTGGAAAGGCCCTGCAGGTATGGTGACTTTTCCTACCCGCTCCTCCTGCAGTAGAGCAGTGCGCAATGCCTGCTCACTGGTGTCCCTCAGCACCCTTCACTGTGGCACGGACGGTGTCCTCCTGATGCCATGCTGTCACTGCACAGCAGCTTTAGGAGATGGTATCTGCAGCCACAGGGACAACAGGGTTTTGTTTCGTTTCAGAATGCTGGCAAACCAGACAAAACCACTGTTATTTTCCCTTTAACTATTCTTTATCTTGACATCTACCTCTTCAAGACAGAATACACACCTAGAAAGAGAGACTTAATTAGATTTCTTATATCTGACAGCCACTAGTGCAATAATATTCTCTTCCCCCTGCTCACATAGGTCACAGAAAATAAGATTGGAGAGATGTGAAAAGATTGGAAGTCTGCTAAATTATTCACAAGAGCAGCACTGAAGTCCATCTGTGAAGAGCTGCATTTTTTTATGGAATTGAGTGACATTCATCAGTCATAATATTGACCAGTATTGAAAAATGAAAGTTAATGCACATGGGGAAACCTCCCACCAAACAAACACAAAAACTGCTCCAATATCTCTCCTCTGACTCTTGCTAATTAGTAATGGGATCTTGGGGCTATAATAGGTAATTTCATGGATCTATTGCCTCACTGGTTAATAGTAATCAAACAAGCCAGCTAATACTAGAAATTGTTAGGAGAGGAATAGAAAACAAGCCTGCATCTCAGGTATTATGTTTTCCACTTGCCTTCAGTTCTCAAAAAGTAAAAAAACAACTGGGAAACCAGGAAACATTCTGAAAAAGAACACAGAGAGAAATCACTTCTGTGTAAGGAATGGATAAATTGGGTGTCTTCAGTTTGCAAAACATAATAATGTGTACAGTCATTACTGGTATGGGTATTTAGGAAGTCACTGTTTACTCTTTATTCCACTGCAAGAGTTCAGGAGCAAAGAGGAGCTGGATTGAACACAAAGAAGATGGATCTCCATTCCCTGGGTAGCAAAAAGAAGAGCCCTTAGAGAAGCCACATCTGTTTTAGAAAGCCTCCAAGCTGATAACTGTTAGAAACTAAGAGAGTGGGTAGGGAGGGCAAGGCAGGAGCATACAGGTCTATCCTACTGCTCTCTGGGTCGTCCATTTCTCTCAAATGCAGTCACAAGATGTTAGGCAGAGGATTCCAGAGGATCCCCCAGAGGATTAGGCATTCACATGCCCAGATCTCCATGCCATTCACATGAGAAATAAGTGCTCAAATAAGGGGGGGGAACCAAACCCAAAATATTTTGCAGTTTTCTGTCCTCAATAGACCACATAACATTTCTAAAAATAATCAGCCAAACCTACCTTCAAAGACAGGATGATTTCCCCCCCCCAATATGAGACCAAAACTCTTCCTTGCCCCCCTACTTGGCAAGTCCCAGCTCTGAATGAACCCTCAGCCTGACCTCACTCCCCACCTTTATAGGCTGCCGCTATGACCTGTGACCAACCAAAGGCTGAAAAAGCACCATCCCAAAGAAAACTTCTGTCTCCCTTTCCCACCTCTTCAAAATTCTGCTTACAAATGAAAAACATTTAGTCCTCAGAATCATCACACAAACCACTTCATCCAAGAAAAGCACTCCATTTGGTTGTGGTACTGTTGGGAATTCCTCTCAGCTCCTGCAGTGCCTTTATCTCATTCATCATCCCTACCATTTTCAAATACAGGTGTTTATCAAAATGTGACCAGATACAGGAAAATTAGTTACATGTTTCAAAACAGATTTAGGAAATCAGTATCTACAGTCAATACAGAAAAAAAATCTATGGAGATTGCTAATAAATTATGATCGAAGAGAAATTTTTGATCACTAGATTGCATTAACCTGTTCCTTTCAGTCCAACTTAATCTAATTCCAATCAAATAATTGCATATTGCTTGTATTTAGATAAAATTACTGCTAGTCTAACAAGTGTCAATACTAGTGAGCCTCTGTTACTTGTACTTTATTGTTCTGCTCCCTTAAAAAGGCCATAGTGATAAAGAGGAACAGAAACAAAATTAAATTTGAATAATTAATTAATTAATATGTGCCTGGGAATTGGGATAGCTGAAATTCATGATATCTTCCTGAAAATAATACTATATAGAAGTAATATCTAGGGAAAAATGATGCAAGATGACTCAATAGTCAGAAGCAAGTTATGATCTGCTGAGGACATATCACAAATGCTGAACCATCTGTGGCTGTAAATGCAAATAATTGAAACGATTCATGGAAAAAGATATCTCTAATATCAGAATAAAGCAGCTTTAGAAGGTCATTTTGAGTGTTGGTTGGGTTTTTTTCTGTTGTTTTTTTGTTTTGTTTTGTTTTGTTTTGTTTTGTTTTCATTTGGTTTTGGTTTTGTTTTTATGCGGGCTTAAGACAATATAACATCTCCCTAGACTCACTGGAAAAACTTTCAATAACCTGTACAGAACAAAAAGTGAAGCTCACATTTGAGTAGGAATAGGTGACATTTTTATCTAGATAATATGAGCATATACAAAGAGTAAATGCAGCTAATTTAGATATGAAGCAGTGTATATAAGTTTAGAATTTTGCCCAGCAATTTTCATTAAAATGAAGTCCTTCTCAAATGCCAAATACTTTTTGGGAATAAGTAAGGTGGCAATGAAAAGAACAAATAAACCCAGATAAACTTCAAGATTAAATATTTAAGCAGGTGTGCAGGTTAAAGAAACTCTGCAAAGAAATTCTCCCTGTGAAAAGGCAAATACTCACCTTATTAACTGCCTGAGTTTCTACAGTCACATCTCTTTGGTCTTTGTTTTCCATAAATTCTAGTAAACGAGGTTATTTGTAGCAAGTCAAAGAAAAATATGAATTTAAACCAAAAGAACACCCCTGAAAAGCAAATTTGCAGTATTTCAAGCTCATTTGGAGACTTATACCAAGATGTGAATCCCACAAGTTGTGCTCAGAGCTTAGGAGAGAGAGCACTTTGGCAAGGTGTGCCTTCAGGAAGAGCATGGTGCTCTCCAGCCGTGCACGTGTTTCTCATGCACTGCCATTTTCACAAAACTCATCAAACCTCCATCTGAAAGTAAAATGACTGAATCCAAGGTTTAATGTAGATGTCTTGTGCATTTCCATCACATCATATTTACACTGAAAAGGTCATGAGATGAACTTTGTAGAACATAGAAGATCCGGTGTGGTGAATCATCACACTGTTGGCTAATCATTTTTTCATATGCATACACAAGAGCTAAAGAGAAGTATACTCATTTATTCACAGGACCTTTTGGCTATGCCACCATTCCATAAGGAAAAACTAAGCATTCTCACAAGGATATCAGCAATCTACTTCATTCTGCAAATTTTTAGGCTTAGTTCTCCATGGTCCTGACAGCTGCAATCTCCCAAGAAGACTGGTGTAGGCAGCCTCACAACAAGAAATAAGGAATGAGACTACTGAAAAGGTGCTCTTGGGGTTTTTTTCCCATCCCCTATTTGCACTGCAAGTTATTATGAATTTTCAGTGTTTCCCTGGCACTCATTACTGTGTCACCCAAACACCTAGATACAGGCAATACACTTTGACATGGCTGTCTATTGCAAGGTCTTCCTGTAAAATCAAACTGTAAGGTGGGCAGCCTCTCTCATATGATTGTTTTTTCATTATTATATTGTACTGCTCAATATCAGGGTGTCTGTATTCTATATAACTGACTTATTTGGTTTGCAGCTGCTGCAAATGAAACACCTGCAACCACCGCCAATAACTATTGAAAAACAAATTTGAAGTCAAAAGTCACAAACTCAAAATGTAGTAAAAATTCTTCAGAGGACTGCAGTGAGCATCACTTTTTCACAATCACATTGATTCTGTGTAGGCTAAATCTGCAAAGAAAAAATCCAGCTACACACAGTCAACATTACCCTTTGGTTATAGTGTAAAGATGATTTTAATCTGGAGCCTGTTCTGGAGACGATGAGCCATGCAAATAAGCCTTGTTTTCCCCAAGGAGTCTTTCTACTGCTGACACTATTTACTATCACTGTAACGTTATCCATCATGCCATGGAAAGTGTCAGACATAAAAATAAAGGGGAAATCTATAAAACTGGTTTTGAGACAGTAAAAAATGTCAATTTTGTGGCAGTCTTTATTAATCCTTTTAACTTCTGTGCTTTGGATTTCAGAAGACTCAAAATGCAAGCAGTGTTTTGATGAAAGAAGATACACAGAAATCCCACATATACATATGCAGAGCAACTGAAAGATACAACTCAGTGGCTGACAGCCAGTTGTGTCAGTAATGTCAAAAGTGATATGGTTGAGGCTATGCAGTCTTGTTAAGCTGGTTATCTTCTCCATCGTACCATGGGAAACTTCAATGTTGTGATTTAGAGATGTAGTTTCATACAGTTGACTTGAACAATATCCTATCCTTCACCTATAGGCTAAGCTTTCATGTCGAATGAACGGTGTCTCCCTATATGTATTGTGCCACACCTTTTTTCTTAAAGAAAAATTTGTGTTTTCGTCAGAGCTTTAATCTAGCTAACCACATGTAATTACAAGAGTATTTCACAAAGTGTGTGAAACACCTTTTGAAATATTTTTTCTACTCTCAGAATCATTCTTTTATCTTTTTGCTATACGTGTTATATTCAGATTTATTATTTTTCCTAAATAATTTTGCTACATGCATAACTGGCCTAGAGGGTATAGTATTAAAAATTTTACAATTAGAAATTCTGAAGGAAAAAAAAAAAGCTTCTCTCTTCAGCAATGTTCTTAGCTCTAAGCATATACAATAAGCTAAAAGTCTGATTGCAAACCTTTTCTTTCCTCTGGGGAACATTTTTTTTCACATAAGTAACCCTATTTATTTACACTAAAGATTCCAAAGGCAAGTGTCAGAGGAGAGAGGTTCAGCTGGAGCTGAACAGGAGACAATGGGCTGTGAACTGTGGTTTATTAATTAATTTTGGCAATATGACTCAGTAAGTGCAAAATGATAGTAATGTGAAATATGATACACAAAATGTGGCTAATAATAATTATGCTAACTGTGATACTAATCTTGGAGAAAGCAGCAATGAGGGATGCTCAGCATCCCAGGACATGTGTGGCTAACCTCAGCTAACTGGGTTAATCTCCCTGTGCTCCCTGTTATGTCGATGGGGAAGGATAAGCTCATTCAGACCATTATTCTAGAGCAAAAGCACAACTTTATTTATTTTTACTTACTCTTGAGGACTCTGTTTCTGTCTCTCTTTTCATATATTGCAAGAGAACACTTAGACTGTCTTAAAAAAGTGGCTGCAAGTAAATCCCAGTGTGTAAATTAATGTAAGTTGCATATGAATTTACTTGTTGAATGTCAAGGTATAACACAGATTGCCACCAATGATGCAAAAAGGATGCAAATGAAGCACATGTTCAGTGACTTTGCTTGTTGGTAAATAACAAACAAATGCAGAAATCAATATCCACTACACTGGGAAGTTCAAAATAATTATATCAGTACAGGGAAGAGGGCCAATGGCCCAGGCAGGAAGTTGTCACAGGCTGCCCATAGCTGGCACTTCTCTGACCTGGGATTTGGCCTGGGCCAACCAGTACTGCCCCACACCATGCCCAGGCAATACTGGAAGGCAACCTGAATCCCAAGAAAGGTACTCAGAGGCACCCTATTCTGTGATGGTCAAAGTGCCAATCATACAGACAAGTTACATCAGGCTGTTTGCCCTAAGGGAAAGAGTAAACTGTGGCACATTGAATTTATACTATAAAAAGAGCTTAAATTAACAAGACTGCAGCATGGCTGCAAAACATGATATTTATTTCCATCCCCATTTCCGTGTCCATCTTCGCAGGCAGTATGGACTCCTGTTTAAACATTGCTATAGACAGGCTCACAAGAAACTTGAAATAAAAAAATTAATATCTCAGTCCTGCTCTTGACACAGGCATGTTTTGTTAGTATAGTGACTGAATTATTCCCTTATCCATGATATATTCCTATTAATAACATTCTGCTCTGACTAACAAACAGCTTTCTTTTATTGCCATGATTTCTGGTTTTCTCACAGTAAAAATATGAACTGAAACACTCACTCCAGGAGTGGTCAAAAAAATATTACTACTTCAGTACAATATTGCAGGTAGTAAATCTTTTCACATAGGAAAATTAATCCCCCTGCTTGTTTAGAGAGACACATATTGCAAAATGGAATCACAACTGTAAGTGATAAGAAAATCTCCACAGTTGATATCCTTGCCTGGCTTAACAGAGAGCAGAGGTACCTGGTGCGAGGAAATCTGATGCTTTCATAGAAATACCAACCATAGTGGAGATGACATCTTTGGGATGCAGGACATCAGCAGAGAGATGAGAGAAAATCTTCATTAACAGCATCACAATCAAATGGGATGTGCAGTGTCAATCCTGGGCATATTGACTTCATTTGTGGTGCTTACTCTGTACAGACTTCAGAGAGAAATGCAAGTCCAGTGTGAAGCCTCAGTTGCTGACAACTGCTCTGCTCTCCTAATGGACCAGAACTTTCTCAGAGGGGACAAAGCTTGTTTAGGCAAGGACTTCCTTGAAGCTTAGTCTGAGACAGTCAAGATACCTAAAGTCTCTAAGTTTTACAAGAAACATCCACACATTCAGCTTCAAGTAGAAGGCATAAATCTTTCCATCTGTCTTCTCTAACAGGAACACAAAATAACATACACATTAAAGAAAGAAAATAAAGCCTCACATATGTTACATCCCACGTATATCTAACTGAAGTACTCAGACACTCTGGCAGTAATGTTGATAGAAACTTAGTGAAGCCATAGGGGCTGTAGCTCTGAGTCAGGCAGTGCTCCATGGGTCCACAACCACACAACTGGCATCCTGACACACCTTCCCAGGTGTCTGTTGATACCTCCTGCCCAGAGAAGCTCTTACACATTGGGTAGACCTTCCTCCCTTAGCCACAACAGAGTGCCTAAGTTCACTAGCCAAGCTCAAAAAATGATGCCTTTGGAGAAGCCAGTCATCTTTAGGCTTATGATAGCTTGATTATGTTCTAAAACACCTAAAAATTATCTTCCCAGTTTCCTCCACAGCACCATCATCATCAGTTTGGGTAATAAAATTGACTACTTGAGCAAATGAGGGTGACATCAATCCTTGGAGTAATAGATATCCTCTACTATATTCCTGGTGACCACTTCTTGGAATTTAGAATGGGATTTGCACTGAATGAGCTCATACCACTCCAAAGAGAAGACAAGCTATGCAAGCAAAAGAACAATACTAAATCAAATAACCAACACCCCATCCTTCACCCGCACCCCCCTACCCCTACACTACATTGATCAGGATGTGAAGTAACACAGGGTCCTTTATAGAAAATAAACCAATCACATTTTATAGGTTTCAGGAAAGTGATACATAATGTGATAATAAGGAGATGGATACTGGTTGTCTCAGAGTCCCACCTCCTGAGTCATCCATGCTCCAACCCGCAGCATGGTCTTTGCTTTGATGCTCTGCTGTGCAAGTATGACCCCAGATTAAATGTCTTACAGGAGCAGAACAGTTAAGCTGGACCTAATCAGTTCTCCAACCCACTTGAGAAGGGGAATTGATAAAACTACATATTATGCAATCTAAATAAAAGTAATAATTTTTCATTAAGTTCAAACTCACCATCAGGAAAGGAAATAAAAGCAAGAAAGGAAAGCAAGCTATCACAGAAAGTATTTCACTACCATGGCCAGTTGAGCTTGAGGCCATGTATGTTTTCATTGGTTTGGTATGTTCTGAAGGAGGAAGAACTTTACAAGTTTGTCCTGCTCACTGTGTGACTCCGCGCAGGCTGCTCCACCCTGCCTCGCAGCAGCACACAGCCTGCCAAACCTGCTGCTCAGATTCCCTCCCTGCCTCCTCTGGAACCAAGAGTATGGCACAGCTACCCTGTTTCTCTCCTCTGTGGGTTGTCAGCACCATGATAAAGTATTTGGGGGGCTGGTTTCTTTTTTTCCTTCTTTTTCTCTGTGTTCTGAGTTACTTCCCATTCTTCCTTAGGGGATATATAAATCTAGTCTTTAACAGTTTATTCCTCAAGCATGTGGGACTACCAGATAAAATAATGCAACCTAAGAAATGTATGCCAAGTATCTGTCCCAGTAGTCAAAAAGAGTTTCACCATGGACTGCAAAGGGACTTGGACTTGGCCCTGGCCCTGTTTTTGCAGATATGGAAAACATTAGCGAAGCTTTAGAACATGCCTGGAGCTCTGTCCTAACCTCTATTGAGCAGCTATAGGAAAAAATGTAGAAAACATAAATTTCTCCTCTGCTTATGAGCCAGGAAGAGCGGCTTGTCCAATGAACCATCTGTGACAGCACAGTTTGAAGGTCCCATACGTTGTCCAAGCTATTAGAAGATAAAAAATGCATGCTGTCCTCATCAGCACTTATAGACAGTAGGGAAAGGTGGGCTCATTGTGGAGGAGCACAACACATCCCATAAGGGACTGCAAGCCAAGACACACAGTCCTGGTGAGAGTTGACAGCATCTCCAAGGCAGCAGAAACATTAGGTTGTGCTCTTGCTCTGTACTGCTAGGCAAGTTTAGCTTGTACTTCATAACTACCAGAGGTGCTTTATTCTCTCATTATCATCAGAGAAGCTAAATCAAAAGAAGGCTCATAAAAAAGGTCCAGACTTTTACATATTGCAAAAGTCTGGCTTGGATATTCTGCTACGTATGTGTTGTAGAGCTTCTTAACTCCATAGTCTGAGCAGAAACGGACTTGGCAAAGGAGAGGTTCTAATCAACTTCATTTGTACTTTGCCTTCTTTCACAGAAACTGGGAACATATGTCAAATCAAGCAACCACAGAAGTGTCCAGGATCATGGTTTCCATTTTTGTGGAAAAAGAGAACAGATGGAAGACCAAGTAACCACATTTATTCATTGTACGTGACTTTCTATCATGAATTTACAAGAGTTTAAACATTATCTTCCTCCTGTTGTTTGCCAGTTGAAGTTTAAGGGCTTTGGTGTGGAACCATTCTTAAAGAATTGTGCATGAGACTGACAAAATTAGCTAAGCAATAGGAAAAAAACACTTCATAGTGTTTGAGCAAATAACTGCAGTAACTGCGAGACTTAAAAGTAGATGAGAATTCTTATGGTGTAATGCAGTTTTTCTATGGAAGGAAGGTTAAAGTCTCTCCATATGGTTTGGTCTTATTTTAGAGAGTGATGCACATAGACACTTTAATTTCATACACAACAAGAGAAAAGGGTGATTTCTGCATAACAATATGTCCCTTCCTTCTATCCCAGACTGTTCTGTATTCTGACCATCCTGGCACGGCCTTTCTGGTGCTGAAATTACGCAGCCTCTTGATAGTGCATGTGAAGGGTTTAGCTATGTTTGGTGTTCAGTATAAAGATCCAGCCATGTCATTTTGCCGTGGCAAATTTAGATCAAAAGAATGGATTCGTCATGGCAAAAATTGCTACATATAGATTAAACTCAGCAAAAGCTATGGGCTTGTTTTCTAATGGTTTGCTGAGGGTTGTGTCAATCTGTATATCAGAGAGTGTTTTAGTGGTGATTGGTTTTCTGTTGGCTTTGGTTTTAAACATGAAAGTAGCTAAGAGTGTGATGGATGAGGCAGTGCTGGTACTGAAGGCAAGCAAATATCACCATAAGATTAGCGTCTTTCTGTAAAGATAAGATATTTATTATTTTACATATATATTGCCTCAAAACTCTAAATAGGGACCAGGAATTTGTAACACTTTGTGATGGACATGGCAAAGACCATCAAAAGCTTAGAAATGAAGTTTAAGGTGAGAGGGAGCGCATGGCTTTAGGCAGATAGCCATAGGAGTATTAAGAAGTGGCACTGACCCTGTCCTTCAGAAGCATTTCCAGAAGACCATCAGTCTGCTCTTCAAAAAGGTTGGGTGGCACAGAAAGGGTAAATGAGAAATAAAATTTTGAAGGAGAATAAAAAAGTAAAATCTTGTGAATATTTCTAGTTCAGAGCATGAATTAGTCAGAAATAACTCCAAAATTATACAGACCACAGTTAGTGATTTCCAGCATGGGACCCAGGACATGGCATGGCCTGAGCCCTAGGACTCGGCAGTGTCCTGATCCCTGAGCAGCCATTATTGCCTTCAGCTGATATGAGGGAAGAATCATTTTCATCTTTCTGAGTGAAGCTCAAAACTCTCCAAGTCAAGTGACACTGGGACCAGTGAACCCATTGAGTTTAGCATTGTGCATAAATGTAAGACTCTCATTTTCCTGTTGTGAAATTTGCTATCTATTTCAGACATCCATGCCCAAAGCAAAATCTGGGAAGTTCATGGAGTTATGTTGTTTCATTTTTGTCTGGATGGTTCAAGTAAAATGCTGTATACTTGTGAAATTTCTATGCTCAACACTTCTGTTTGTCTTCCTTTCGTTTGGATGTTGGTTTGGGGGTTTTTTGGTGTTGTTTTTTTGTCTTGTTTCTAAAAAAGAACTTTGATTTTCAGGTTGAGATTTTAAACACACATAAGTCTGGAAATTCTAAGTTAGTGTTATCACAGCAACAAGAATTATATACACCAGTGAAAGACTGTAGCAACCACACAGAGTAATACCAATTCTTATGGAGAGAGTCTCCATTCTTGCTAATAAGAGTCTTTTCTTGAGTTTTTGTAGGTATATGTGACTAGAAAGAGATATGCAAATATGGACACTTCTCCAAACCTAAAGCCTTCCACTTAAATTACTATATAAACTTTTTATTGCAGAATTTTCTACTTTGCCTGCTACATTATCCTTTATTTTGGACTTAGCAGACAATAGCCCGTTTCCCCAAAAGCTGGAAATCTAAACATAAGAAAAAAGAACAATTAATTTTAAATATTAAACAATGACATAATTTAGATTCTAATCTCTTGTGGTTTAGTTCTGCAAATCTGATTGAAGAGCTTGTGTAAAACTGTAACTTTGGAAACTTTGGCTTCTCCTTAGAGCAAAGTCTTATATGTAAGATCATGCTAATACCAGACTGTTTAATTTGTTTCACAGTTGTTCTCACCAATTTATCATCCTGCACCTTGAACTGGTAGACAGGTATGATGAATAAAAATTACTTCTACCTCAAAAATTGTAATGCAATTTTTTGACAAAGAAACTGTATGAACAGGACTTGTCTTACTAAATCAGTCTCTGTAAAAGCATGTCCCCTTCCACTGACCATGAAGGGGTCTGGCTGACAGGCTGGAACCAGATGTCTAACTTTTATGCACTGAATTTAAGTGAGATTTATTTATGGATTATGTATTATTTTTTAATACTTTTGGAAACAAGGTCTGCTAGAAACTGGCATCTGAGACTGATCTCTTTGTTCACCATCAGGGAGCTGATGGGCTTTAAAAAAGATGAGGCCACTAAGGCATCATGAGAACCCCAACAAGTGGGCATTTAAAGTTCCCATTACATGTCCTATAAATGGGAAAGGAAAAAAAAGTAATTTTGATTTTCCAGACAGTTAAGCTAACAACATCATAATGAAGGGGAGTGCACTTTGAGAGGTGAGAGGTGACATACTAGGGATCACCTAGATCACTCCAGGTGATGTGACATCCCCACACAGTGTCTTGCAGGTTACTCAGGCCACACAGTGCATTAGCAGCTTATACTGCTTCATTTTGTCTCTGTATAAACATTGCATTGCATGTGTACATACATGCCACTACTGAGCAATTGAAGCTGCTGAAGATGACAAGCCTCACTGTAATAGTTTTAAGATTTGCTCTGTCATAACTGAAGGAGAAAAACTGTTTTTTAAATGGGCAGCTGTGATAAATAATAAATGTTGACATTTCAAAGAAAATTATTAATCAGTCAGAGGAAGCAATCTCTCTCTCTAGGTTTCAAGCACGAAATATTAATAGATGTCAAGGCCAGGAATGTACTTCTGAAAATGATGGGGTTTGGCATCCACCAAAATTTCACCCAAATTGTCATTTCAAAGTGTTTTGTCTCTCATTATCACAAACTGATACAGGAAATAAAGACCTTGTAAAATAACTGCAATTATGTAAAATTTGCTAACATTCAGCCACCACCTCCTGGTTTTATGGATCATCACATCTACACTGCTTTTAGTAACATGTTTATTTATACTCCTTGGGGAAACACTTGTGCCTCCTAATCAAATAACTCAAATAAAATCAATTTCACATGAAAATCACAGGAATGATGGAAGATATTTCACTTCCAAAATATTTGAACCCTTAAGGTCATTGCCAGTCTGCATTTTGAAGTATTGCTCCTGAGATCTCCAAGAAGGTGGTTATCCTCTAGGTGGATATTCAGCAGTATTCAACTGCTGGCAGTTTCATCTGTTGCTGATTGGAAGCATCATTTGCTCTGAACCACCTTTTTGTAGTTATCCTGGAGTGAGGGACAATCACACAAACAAGAACACATACAGACACTAGACATGCAAACACATACAGAGAGACTGGTAAGATAACCCTCACGCTGTTTTTAGATTGTGTCCATGTTTTCTCTCCCATCACCTATACTTTTTCTTTCACACAGACATACACCTGAGGATAGGAGTCATCTCACTTATCTTTATTCATCTAAAAATTGCCTAGTGTAAACTGGTTATCTAGGGTCCCTCTAGAGTCTGAGCAGGGAGAAAAAAATGAGAGGAGGCACATCAAGAGGGCAATTCACTCACCTACATAAGACACTCAGGATGGGATGAATCAGCCCTTAGAAATGCTCCTCTCTCTCCTTTGGCTTCAGATGGAACACAGACAATCTGCCTGGAGAAAACAATTAACTGATAAAGTTAAGTGAGGTGATTCCCACTCCATATGTAGGTATACTCTGCTTTTGGAGACTGTTATTCTTTGTTGAGATTTAACATGCTAGCAGAAGAGACAAATCTTTCCCTAAGAAGAACCAGGAGAGAGGTTGGAATCTAATCTGAGCTCAGACTGCACCTTTTTGCTAGTGAAAAAGGATTTGGAAAGCATCCTCAAATTTTCATGCACAGACATGTTTTATGCTTCAGGTTAGAACTGGAAGAGATGAAATAGCACAAGAAAATCAACCTTGGCTGTGCTGCAAAGCAGCTCCCATGAGATTTCTTCCCGGCTGAAAAAGTAAAGGATGTTGAAATAGTTCAGTCAAATTCTGAGCATCTGTCCATGTGTTGGGATGCAGCAAACAGAGCAGCACTTGTGAGATTCTTCATGGTCTTCTTCAAAGACTGTCTAAACACCATTTGAAACTGCAGACTAGTGTAGTACATAGTAGACCAGCTACAATGCAAGACAGGGAATGTACAGAACACAAGGCTCTGTGCATTAACTCTCTGTGTAATTCATGGACTTAGTCATTATTTACTACAGCTCTAAAGAGGCTACCAATAGCCCCCTCAGGAATTAGCACTTGCTCTGCACTCGTAGCAGTAGCATTCATCCAGTTAAAGCCCAATATACCTTTCACTGAAAATGAAGCAGAGTGTTATGGAGATGGAGAGTTGTTTAATATGTGGCCCCACGCTGCACACTATTCAAACACTTTCTAGAGAGAGGACTTGCTCCTTTCCCCCAGCAATTGCAGTCAGTGCCCTATACCAGGTAGCTAAACACACTGCACCAGCAGCACAGAGGTATAAAAGTCAAAACCTCCACTAGACTTGAGTGCCAATTCTAAGGCACCTAACACCTGCTATTTTCAGAAGACACAGCACTATGTAGCATTTGCCATGAAAAAGGAACAGATTTTTTCAATTTAACTTGTAGCAGTGAACCCACAGAACTTCCGAAAAGCAGACCTTGGCTGTTCTATCCCAGCTAAATGTTTAAAAAAGATGAAAGAAAAAAAAATTTAAATTAAAAAAGTTTTGGTTTGAATGCCTTCCTTAGCATGAAAAGAAAACATAACGGAAGAGACAGACACAGATTTCTTCAAATAAGTAGATAAATGCTTTAATTGCAAGTCCTTCCTCTTACTGAATTTATGCTTTTTTTCCTGCACATCCTCCCATTTCTGCAAAGGTCCTACAGAAAACACTTCATTAAACAAAACTTTCAGCTTTCACTCCTTACACTATTCACTGTATCTTAAATGGGAAGCTGAAGGAGGGTTGAAGACCTCAGCTATAATCTTTTGAAATTCTGTTCCACAAGGATTCATGAAAATACAGTCATGCAGTTGTGGGGTTTTTTTCTTACATGTCTCCCTTTCCAGACAGAGAAGAAGCTCTCAATGGGACTATCTTCCCAAAATTCTTTCATTGTCCCTTTCTTCTTTCACTCTTCAAAATCCTTCAAGAATTAATTTTGTCCTTCTCCCAGATTCAATATCATCCAGACTTTGCCTCATTAGTCTAGGAAAAATCCTTCTCAATTTGAGAGCAAAAGTAAAGTTTCTGAAGACACTTGGTTAGGGAGTCACAGTCATCAGTGCAGCAATTTAGTATCAGTGCTCCCTTTAAGTAAATGGCTATTACAGCTTTGGGATTAAAAGGTTCAGAGACTGAGCTGTACAGTTCAGTTTGTCCAATTACCTTAACTTGGAATTAAAAAAAATTTATGAAACAGCAAATTTGCAAGGTGCAACTTAAAGGTGCAAAGGCTGTCTTGTCCCAGACTGATAGGAAATCTCTTGGACTGATGGTCATCTCTATTTTATAGGAGAAGAGGAATCTTTTATAGGAGAAGAGGACTAATAAGAAGCGAGATGTCTACGGCATACCTTGGTCATTTCTCTATTAACAAAGCCAGCCTATGCCCTTAGTGGATATCATCACTCCCAACAACCCAACTGGAAGAAAAGCTGGAAATTGATTTCTAGCTTCAGTTCTATTTTCTAAAGAAAGAGCATTTCTAGCCTTTTCTTTATGTTTAAAGTCTTCGATGTGCAAGCTGCTGGAAAACTGATGTAACCAGATTGTCAGGATGGAAAGAAACAAACAGCTGGGATCCCCATCTGCTGCAATAAGGAGCTAAGCTAAAAATCCTCCCAACATACTCATCTGAGGTAAAATGAGTTAATAAAACTGTATTTTTATCCATAGAAGCACCCCCAAAATTCCTTCCTTTTCCTCTACTTCCCTTTACCCTACCTCTTTACTACACACTTAAACTGGTATCATCCAATATGGTCAGAGTTTTTAGTTAAGTTCACAGTCCGCTATATGAACAAAATCCACAGCACATAATTTATGTTTAATGTCAAGGGCACAATTTGCCTTACTGTCTTCAACAATGCTACACAAATGTGCCAATTGTGGTGCTTCCTCTGATCTGTTGATAGTTCCTGCAATTTCCACTCCACTATGATGGAGTCACTGGTGTCACTGAAGCAGCATTAGACATTTGGTGCAGTCTCTTTCTCTTGAATGCTAGTCATCAGTGTGAATAAGCAGTTCTGATGCCTGTGACTCCAGAAAGTGAGAAACAGGGAATACTATTTTCAACAATAGTATAAAAGAATAGATAAAAGACTGATTTAGAGGATAGTGTTATTTTATTTTAAGATGGGAAAAAAAAAGAAAAGCAGAAGGGAATTAAAAGTTCTAGATATGTAAGATTTTTAAAAGAAGGTAACTCTTAGTATTTAATATCAACAAAATTGAAATTTAAGTCACAGTGCCTTTCTACCTTAGTTTTTTCAAATTACTTTCCCTTTTTATATAAATAATAAACTTAGTTTCTCTTAATGGTCTTTTAAAATATTATTCTTTTAATATATATTTTATTCTATTCCCTCTATATTAGTTTTCATCTTATTTTTCCTAATTAAAAACTTTTATTCTTCAAGTATAAGCTATTTCTACTTTTATATTTCTTGTTGTCCTTATTTCTTATTTTTTGAATATTTGAAATTTCAACACAACTCAGAGAATGCTTTCTTATTTAGACTATACAACTTTATTAATTTTTTTTTTTTTTTTCAGAATGGAAGCTTACAATGGAAGATATTTCCTTTCATAGAACTTGAGATTGAATTAAGAATTTTAAGATATTAACTCTAGCTCTCATTTGATTATATGCTTATGTAAGGTTACATGAAAATCCTTATGACAAAGACAAAATACTAAATTTCCTCCAGGTAAAATATTTTATAATGCAAAGCATGATTATTTTAACACAGAAAGCATTTCAATTGCAGTAACTGTAATATACAGAGACCCTGTCCCTGTTTCTTACCTCTCAAACCAGTTTTTCTATTTATTTTGAAAACAGAGAAAAGCAGAGAAAGAACACAAGATAGAAACAAAGGGAGAAAGTGGGAGATGTGCAGCATCAGGGTACACACACCTTTATACAAACAAATTAATACCAAGGTGCCTGAGACATCTTATTTTGAGAAGTTTTGACTATAATGTCACTCTGCTTTGTTTGACAAGAAAAAAAAAAAAGTAATTATTCTCTCATTAGTATACCGGATGTAGTTGACAAAACAGAAAGGGATATGTCCATAAGATTGTGCCATTTTGGCTATATAAGCTCATAAACATCAGACTACCATACTTCCACAGATGATATGCAGTCCTTGGTGCCATGATTTAAAAATATTTTTAAAAGCGGAGATGTATTTCTGCCCTTTCGTACATACCTCATGACAATTCTTCCCACGGGGCTCGTTTTCCCCTATTTTTTCTCCATATTCAATGGCTTCAGCTACACATCTTCCTCAAATATTTTATGCTTTCTAAGTATTCATCAATACTGAGAAAAAGCATCAGTAGGCAGCCTGTGTGTACAGCCTTAATGCAACATGGTCTGTATTTTACCAATCACCATCAGCAATGTCCTCTGCTCTAAATCTTAATGGTGGGGTGGTAGACATGAGCCACCAGGCTCTGCAGCAGCGTTGCCTGTGCCTCTATAGCAGCACCATTCATGGTATTACACAGACTACCAGCCACCAGCCCCTTGACAAGACCAGAGGCAATGAGCACAGCTCAAAGGACAAAATGACCAATAAACCATAATAATCCCAGAGAGGCAGCATTGCACCATGGCTTATTGGCGATGGTAAAAACAATTTTAAGGGGTATAAATAGTAAGCACAACTCTTCTCTCTAGCATTGATGGTGCATTGAGGTGGGTTTTTTTAAAGTGCTCTTCAGATTTGGTGCATGAATTATCACCTCTAATAGCTGATAATTAAACCACTTCAGCAAAGCTGTGAAACAGAGAGGACTAGCAATAAAATCTCAATCTCACCTGACAATTATTTTGAAACTATGCTCCAAATAACCAGATAAATAAATCTGACTATGTCACAGGCAATTCTCTGCAGACTGATAATTCCATAAATAAACACACACAGATACACACATCCATAAACACATCTATATGTATAAGCTTCAGTGAAATATAGAATAGGTCTTAAAATCATTTGCATAATCAAGGAGAATAGTATGATAAAGCTAGAGATGTACTCAATGACCTCTCTTGAACACTGTGTAACTGGCTCTAGAACATAATACAAAAGGCTAGATAAAAAAAGATATAATAAGCAGATATTTTTCATTTATGGAATCTGAAAAGCTCTCTGGCAATCCTGCTCATTGTTCTGTTTTAGAAGTAAAACAAAGTGTTCTAGAGACAAGTATCGATTTCACCATTAAAAGAAAACTACACATTCATAAATATTAAGTGATGATATTATCTCTTTCCATGACTGCTTTCTTATAAGCAACAAAAGAAACATAATCCACATGCAGGAAAACAATAAATAGCTTTAGCAGCTACACAATCTCTTAAATGGAAAATTGGAAGGACATTTTGGGAAGCAATCCCACTATGGAAAAAAGTAAAACCACCCTATAAAAGACTCTGCAGTGCCACAGATTAACTTCTACAGACAGAAAAGAGACAGTATTAAGTATTTCAAGCCTTTTGATCTGATTAAAAAAGCCCTCTGTGTTTCTTATCTTTTAATAAAGAAGAATTTGTGCTCTCTAGTTCAAGGATAAAACAAAAATAAAGCTTCATACAGTAGTGTGGGAATTTTTGTGTTCATTAGGAAGCTTAACATTTAGAATCTTGCAATAAAATTATGGGTTGGAGCTCAGAATTTTCCTGTACTCATGCTTTCTTAGAAAACAGGAGGTTTGGAGTTAGGATTCTCTTTAGGTAAGGAAGTAAAACACTGAAAAATTCTTGATGGTTGACAGTGAAGTTGTAGCAGCTAATTTGTAATCAGGCCCAAGAACCTCTTTCAATATCTGTACCCTTTTCTCAGAATTATGGAATTTGAATTATAATTACAGTATTCAAAACCTGCTGACTTTCAAAACCAGTCGTGAGTTTTGGCCTTTCAAGATGTATCTGAATGATGTTTCCATCTCTTCTTTCCAAGCATGATTGTAAAAGTTTTGCTTGTTTTTCTTTATACAAAAGTTTGTATCTCCCTATCACCCTGTAATCCAGGACCTGGAGCTGCTAGAAAAGCACAAAGTGTGGAACCATGTGAAAAAGAAACAGTAAAAGAGAAGAGGACACAAGGGCCACATGCAAGAGTAAATTGAGAGGGAAGAGAAAGGTGTCCACTGTTAAAAACATGATGTTCACAATGCAGAAAATGTGAGAACACTTTTTGGTGGGGAAAGCTTCATCATTAACCCTGAAAAATCTAGTCACTACAGAACAGGGAAGATGAGGTAGAATCAATCCTACAGAAAAGCTCAGTCCCAGCTGAAGATACCATTTGTAGAGGAAGGCCATTTGGAGCAGAATGAAATATAGACCTACTTTACCTCCATAGGAAACTACCCTTTCTACTTGATGTTGTGCTACATATTTTTCCCTAGAAGTACTTCAGAGAATTTTTTTGATAGTTATGGGCATACAAAAATTGCCTGAAGGCAAATTGTAGTGGGGAGCAGAACTGAGAAAACAAGCAAAAAACATAGCAATGGGAATATGCATGGACAGAGAGATAAACTAGGATTATATTAGTTTTACTGATTTCTCTTGAGCTATTCCTAGTTTGCCCAGCAAGAAGAATATCAGGCCCAAAAATTTGTGGCTATTATTTGATTCAGAAATGTCAGTGCAGGAGGGAACAGTGCCAGTGAATAAAGTGTTTTCCCAAATGAATGTGTGCATATCATTAGGATTGAACTCTTTTATTTTATAAGAAGTACAGTCACTAAAATTAAATATAAAGCCAAATGCTTCAGATAAAGCCATCATCACTTATGATAGTCACGTTTCATGCAGTAGCTTCATTATAGTGTAGGCAAGCAGTGACTGTTTTTGCAGTATCAAAACATCCCACTCTATAATCTACATCAGAATCATGGAGGTAGAAGTTTTCAAAATTTTCCCAGAGCTGACAAGGGGAGAACAGCAGCAAGAACAGAAAACAAAGAACCACTCAGCTTTTAAAAGCTCCTGCAAATTTTGGTTTGTTATGGAAGTATGTTTCAGATAAGTCCTAGCACATCTGAAGGTTTTGGACTAAAAAATCATAGTCTTATAGAATTTGGATATATTTAAATGTTCCATTTACAAATCCGAGGACATAATTCAACCATCTCCTTGTTCTGCAGCCTCTTTTCATTACATTACTTCTACAACTTCAGTGCAAGAAGCAGTACATGGAACACCCTCTGGTGTCATTGTTTAGTTGCTTTCTGACAAGCAGTCTATTGTTATTGCACTCATTTTCCTCTTTACAAATGCTCTGTTTATTTCACAGATTAATTGATTTTATGCCCATATTATTATTTTATATTTCATGGTACTGTCTATTAAAATAGCAACTAAAATTTAAAATAAAAGAGGGTGAGGACAAAAAAAAAAAACCCCAAACCCATAAAAAGTACTGAAGGAAAAAAAGTGTTCCAAATGGGGCTACTAGTTTCTGTTCTGGTCTCAAAAGACCAAGCATACACAGTGATGATAAAGTCACAGTATAAAACAAGGTACATATATTAAAGGAATCTCTGAAGTAGTTATGCCAAGGAAATATGACCTCAGATAAGATTTGTTAATACAAAAATTAACGGTGGTGGTAAATTAGACAGAGATTGATAGGTTTTTGAGATGTAGCAGTGAAAAGTGAGGTGGATAGTGACACAGTACAATTGGTCCTACATGGACTATGGGAAGTTGCAGATAGATATCACAACATTGATCATCTAAGTGGTTAAACAGAAGATTAAATTCAGTGCTGCCAAGTTCAGTGCATGTGAGAAAAACAATTTTAACTGCATGTGTACTTCAAGAGCCTCTAAATTACCTAATAACCCTCAGGAAATAGATTTTTATACTCATTGTGAATGCTTTTGGAAAATGTCAGCTCAGTGCCTAGTGATGGTCAAAAAAGCAACAGCATCATCTGAATTGTCAGAATAGAAACAGAGAGGGAAGCAGAACAGAAAATATTATACTGCTGTAGAAATCAATGGCACGCCCATTTCTTCAATCCTATGTGCCATTTTAGTCCCACTTTTATAAAAATGATAGAGTAGGGCTAGAAAAGGTGCAGAAAAGGGCAATAAAAATCAGATTATTGAAAGGTTTTTTTTGAGAGGAGAGACAAAATAAGGCATAACTCTTCAAGCACTGAGCAGGAGGAAACAAAATAGAGGTCTATAAAATCAGGTTTGCCAGAGAGAAGTTGCAGGGACAACATATATTGACAACATGTGCCACAGGTTCATACAAAAATATTATTAGACAGCAGACTTAAACCTAACAAAACCAGGTAGTTTTTCAAACGAGACATAAATTGTAAAACTCATGGTCACAGGAAGTTCTGAAAGCCAATAAATAAATAAACAAATACATAAATAAAATTGGTGAGGGATTAAACTGGTTTTAAATGCAGCAGTAGGGATGTGACCTCCAACTAAGACAGTCCCCATGCTGTTGATTGCTGGGAGGCAGGAAGACAAGGCTGCAGAGCATAACATCCAATATACTTTTTAAGATGAGAATACTCAGAGGGTGATATTTTCCTTTATGGCTTGTGAACAATGAAAAGCATTACTATGCATTTTCATCCTCTCTCTGGAAAAAAACACCTATTAAAACATTCCTGTTCCATTTAAGGCAAAAAGGTAAATATCTGGTTCTTTAGTTCTATTTCAGGATGAAATTGCCTTGCACTATTGCTTCGCACAGAAACAGGGTTATTGAAGTAAATGGACCTTTTCTTTCTTAAGTTTTTGCTAAATACCTAGTAAAACAAGGCTCAAAGAATCACAGCTTCCTTAGTTGTTTTTAAACAAATGCTGAAGGGAAAGTAACATCCACAGTGCATCAAAGTACAACTTTCTTAGAGTTTTCTTCCTTGTCATGTTAGTGTCACCATTTTTTATGACTTATAGATGCTTTCTATCAGTCACATCTGAACTGTAACTCAAAGTGTTCTGGCATTATACAGCAGATATATCTACACTCAAGAGCTAGAGAAAAGGACAGAAAAAGAAGTATAATATCTTCCTTAATAGTACCACCAGGCAGTTTTACTTCAAGGGCCTTGCAATGTCTTGGTTTTGTCTGGCATAAAGTTGCATAGCCAGAAATACCTTCAGAAACAGTGCCAGAAAACAATTGTTTTAGCTTTCCTGTTACAAAAAGAACAAGAACTTTCTTATGATATGCATTTCTATTTCTGGAAGTATATGTTACTGTCTACGCTGTTCATAATTACAGTCAAATAATGGCACCTCTGCCATTTCTTCAGTCTTCTCAGTATACTGGTCTTAATGGAGACCCTAATGAATCCTAACTGTACTTCTCCAATAAATATGTTCTACTGGCTATCTGCTGTAGGTTGAGTTTCCCTGCTTCAAGATCTTATTGCACTTTTCCAAGTCCAGCACATATAGAGTCTGGACACCAACCCACCTGAGTGTCCTGCCTGCAGCACAGAGAGGCAGACCTCATTAGGCAAAGCTTGCAGGGAAACCATTGGAAGGAGTCAGAGGTAACTGACTGAAAAAAACCATTTATTTCTGGGCTGTGGTTGGGACACAGTCTCTTTTATAGCAGTCAAGGCTATTGCTTAAACAGGTCTATGTGTAAATAAATTATGTTAACTTCAGAAAATTTGTACTGAAACACTGTTACAAGTAAAAGCTACCTTTATATTTTAAAGATTTTTTTATTATCTAATAAAGAATGAAGGAAGAAATTTTTTCTTTTTTTTTTGTTGTTGTTTTCTGCTATATCCAGCTTGCAGATGTGGAGGTACTGAGCAAGTGATAGTAAAGATGAGCACTAAAGTTTCTGGAGAAATGCTGGGTTAGTTGCAGATCTCCTCCGTATCTTCCTACGGAGAGCTGAATGGGGAGAGCGGTGCCCTTCCGGGTGCAGTGCAGAGCAGAGCAGTTTCTTGCTCCTGCTGTCCCACTGAGACCTCATGGGATGCTCCATACCTCCATCTACAGTTTGCACAGCTGCACCTAAGCAACTCTGCATGGGTAAAGTAGAGAAAGAGGCACTTCTGGGGCACAATTCATCTCACACATTTTAGTTGTTTACTTGAAGCTTAGAAGAATTACACTCTTAAAAGCAGCTATTTCTTTCTACTGATTTTAAAGGGAGTCTGGATGACTTGCTTGGGTATAGCCATCTGTAGTGTAGTGTCTGCAGTTAGGTGAGACAAATCCCCCAGATTTCTCTTGCTTGCTTTCTTGCCGAGGCTACACCCACCAAATCCTGACTTGAATTTACTTTCTTGATATTCTCTTCCCTGGGTGAAAATGAAGTGTTCCAGCCCTGGTTTTTCTGTGGGTCTTGATCCTGAGACACAAAACCTCAACGGCTATGTCCCTATTCTACTTTCAGCTCTGCAAATGCTAAGCCGTAATCTTCACCTGCTTGTCTGAACTCAGTTACATTAGATTTGATGCCAGTTGCACTGGTTCCCTCACATGTTTTCCAGGTGGCTGCCTATGCCCATAAAAGAAGAGATAACAGCATGCCCTGTAATCACTCCCATTCCCCAGGGGGGACCTGGTTAAACAGGCTCTGCTTTTTGCTCTCCTTAGAGCATAATTCTGTCCTTAGTCATGGACACAGTCCCAGTCATGTCCAGGAGAATTTCTCCCTTGAGTTAATACTGCTGAACCCCTATTTTACTTCTCTTTAATCATGCTAATCTTCACCTTTCATTCACTAACTGATAACAATGCAACAGCAAACTCTGCCTTACCTTCATCTAAATCTCAGGCAATGATATGTAATCTGTTTAGAAACCCTGGAGAAGATGGGAGATTTAACTCTTTGTTAGGGATGCCATAGGTGAGGTAGTCATCTGGTGATTCGTAAATCACTAAAGAAAAATCTGATAGGCAAAGCATTTCGCTGTTGTTGTTATATTTTTTTTGGAAGTAATTTCTTGTCCTGTTTTGTACAATACTGAAAGTAAAACTGATCTCCAGACACCACAGTGTTTCACTGGGTGGCAGAAACAAACAGGCTGATTTTTAAACTGCTGCTATGGCTATTCTGAAGGTCTGTCAGGAAGCCAATACTACACCTATATGACTGATTATACCTCAATCCCTCACCAGACAACCAAACAGATGTCACCACCAAGGATGCATAGTGGCTGCTGAATAACGTTTCTGCTGCAGTGACATGGCCTCAATCAGGAAGAGAGGGGATTTTCTCAGGGAGGTAATTACTTCTTACTGATATGAAATCTGGATGCTGAAAACAGTGAAGCACCTAGACAGTGTGGTAGAGGGAACAGATTTTAAAAGAATAGAGGCATCCAGCTTTACCTACAAATGATGAATATGAGCCTAGCAACAAATATTTTGCAGAACTAGGATGAACACTATTTGATCAAATACTTTCTCTAAGTGATGGGGATGACAAATACTGTATTCTTGGCTGCATTAACACATTATTCAGTCAACACAACACATTCGAGTGAAGAAATGCTCTTTGCTTTGAGCTGATATGCAGGGATGCTACCAAGACTCAGGCATGGCATTCAAATATATTTCTAGTATGTTTTGCATAATCCATTTTGAAGGAAGAAAAGAGATTCTGAAATATGAAATTTACACTAAAAACAATAAGTATGTTGATGGTTTCATGACTTATTACAGAATTAGAACAGTAACCTGTGTGTTTTCCCACCTACTTGAAATGCGCTGTGATAAACATACTGAGTTACTGTTAATGATAGTGATACGTAGTCTGTTCACACAAGAAAAAATACATTCCAGATATGCATTCATCACAGCTTTAGAAAGCTGTAAGAAAAAAAAACCAAAAACCAAAAAACATTCTTACCTCTATGTAGACAGGTTTATTGCTGGAGACAAGAGCAGCATTGTAACTATCTGCTGAGTCTCTATTCCATTTCACTGTATTGCAATTTTGAAACCTCTTTTTCTCTGTCTGACCTAGCGTGGATTTTTGTTTCCTAGAGATGTTTTTCTCCCTTTTCATCCTCTCAGTAAACTCAATATGGTCAACAGTTAAATGTATAAGGTTTATTTAGTTAGTTAGTATTTTGGCTAAGTCCCAGGTAGCTCTTAAAATGTAAGTTTTACTACCTCATTTATGCTCAAAATACCTATTATTATTTACAAGAGCTGTTTAACGTGAATAGCTAAAACATCATGCATAAATCATTATCGAGGCCCCCCCATAAAGTGACTGACTCGGAGGAAGAAAACTTCCTCCAAAGACAAAGGCTGTAATCAAATCCTGTCCATAGGAGTAAGCATGAGTGTCCACGTGTGAGAGACTTACTGAAACTTACACCAAATATCTGTGGCAGAACTTGAACCAAACATTTCAAGCCTTAGTAATTTCTGGGTCCTGCACCATGTTCTGTAGAGCGACAAATGTTTTTGTCAATAGTTTTCATCTGAATTACAATACAGGAAAACAGCCCCTAATGGTATTGGGTATACCTGCAGAGCACCCCAGGAGTTTTGCCTTGTTGAAGATACCTGTTGCTATACAGCACACAAAGACTGTTGTTGCTTTGGGATCCTCTGTTGCTTATGCAGCACTTTGGTCTCCTTTGCAAGGTAAGGTGCTCCATTTGAGTCAGGGTAATGAGAGCTGGTGGCCAAGCAAGGGGCAGGAGCCCCCAGTACATCCAGACCCTGGGAATAACAGAGACTGCTGGAGCGTTGGCTCTTCTCTATGAAACCATTAGATCCACTTGCTGTGGTCTTCCTAGGCTTGCTTGCATCATGGAGAGGTCAAGACATGGGTTACTTGCTTTTCCTCTAGTTGTTTCCAGGTTGTAGTGGTCATTTCTGCAAGTGACCCGTGCCCACTCCATTTTATATTCTGGACACACCAACCACAGCATTTTGTCTGCCTCAGGAAAATAAGAGATAAAGGTGTCTTTGAAAACTAAGCTCTGAAAAGGACCAGCCATCCTTTTAGGGGAGATTTGTACCTCAAAAAGGCTGAAGGATCAAGAAACTGAGACAAAAGAAAAGAAAGCCTGAACCAGACTATATAAATGTCTGGTTTATTTTAGCATTGATATAAAATGACTTTGCACCAGGCCCAAATCGTACAGTGTTCTTTGATGAATCAGATACCTAATAAAGCCAACTGAGAGGACCCAAAGATGCTACGCACAAGAGACCTTGCCAAATTCTACACATAGAGCAATGTGCTAAGTTAAGAGGCCAAATGTTTCTTCAGATAAAAACATAGTTTGTAGAAAATTTGCAGCTTAAAGCTGATCTGTGTTACACGCTAGGCATGAAAATTTTGTTTGACTAGCACAAAAGAAACCTACAGCTATCTAATTGAAGATCTTTCAGCTTATTCACACCGATTAAGAACAAGACAGCGATAAGCCAGGGGTCAAAGACTGGTCTTCCAGCTAAAACTTGAAAGGTCACGTGCCTTCTTGTTAGCCTTGCATGATCCCTGATGGTGTGATGGAAAGAAACAAGGAGCAGCTGTCAGTTTAGACTGCTTGTCAAGGCACACAAATAGCACAAGCATTGAACTATGACTGTGACAACAGGGAAGGCTAAGTCCAGCTTTTACCTGCCTGTTTTTGGCCCAAGGGAATGTGTCACTACCTTTTACAGTGTTTTTTTAAGGGTTTCAGAGCTCCTTCTCAAGTCCCTTTGGAGCATATGCTGCAACACTGTTCTGAAGGTCTCCAGCAGGTCCCATGGAGAGGTTGCACTAGGTCACACTCAGACATGTAGCAGCGTGGGGCTGGCTACAAATGCTGAGGTGCTGGGAAAGTCCACACAGCTTTGGAATCATCAGCATCTTCAGGCCATAGCTTTGTCTGCTTGTAGGTGTGGAACTGTCATTGTAGACTTGGACATATTACCAACAGATCATACCATCAAAGGTTATTTTGCACTAACTGTGGACTTACTGTCATATACATACTTCAGTAAATATCTATTTGCTTCTAATAAATATCTGTTTCAGTAAACATCTACTGCAGGTTTCTACAGTGAATAACATTAAGATAAGACATTAAGATAGAATCAGTAAACCAGAGTTTCTACTGCTTCTGCTTGCTACCAATCTGGTAATGAAACACATTGTCTTTACTGATATCAGCACAACAAGGCTGTTGAAGAGTTGATAATGAACGTTCAGTCTTTATTTGCCAACAAAGAAATTATAACTTGACAGGCAGGAGAAGGTAATCAGTAGCCAGTACTTGAAATTAGATGCTGCGTGTCCAGAAGACCTTTTCACTGTGTGAACAGCACTATTTTAGTTCTTATGCAACACTATTTAAATGCCGTGAGGGAGACGCTTAGCCCAACACAGTCCTTATTTTAAGACGTGGGGAAAAAAAAACAAGACTCAGATTGTGAATTGGCCTTAAGGGCTTTACAACTTAGGTAAAAATCTCAGACAGCCTTTGAGATCTGTTGGTAAAGCTCTTTTCTGAGCTTAACCTTAAATCTCTGGTGCAAAAAGACTGAAAAGGACATGCCAACTTTCTGATAGTCCTGAAGCCAAAGAAACAGAGACACTGCTTAAAAATGTGTCTAAATTCTACATGGGGCCTCTGCAGACTTGCACAGGACTTAGGGTATGACCAAGCAAGAAAGCACAGTGAAAAACCTTGCTGTAGTGCAGTATAACTATGCATCATAATATGTCTTCCTCAGAAGAGGTGAACTTGTGTTTTTTCAGACTATTTTTTTTTATTTGAGATTCAGAAAAACAGTGGTCAGAATTAAAGAAAATACAGACTCATGGGACACCATCCTTCTGCAAGGAAGACTTGAAATCTTGAGCAGCAACAGAACTGTTACCCCAACAGTCAGCAGTACACTAACATATACAATGAAAATTGCAGTTGCCTGGCTGATGGAGCTAAAATCTCACATGATGTTAGCTCATTTGACTTAAATCCTAGTTTGGACAGTTTCCAGAAAAGAACATAAAAATTCTGGCTCAGTGATTTCCATTCTTTGTGTTCTTCGAAAAAAAGATTTCCTTCTGGTGTTTACCAAAAAAAAAAATCAATAATTTAAAGTAGGTACATCCAGTAGAGACAGAAGAATATGAATGTCATCGTAAAAGGTGCTGGTAAAATGTCATCTGACTAAACATAAATTCATGTTCAAAAGTGTACATTTAAGCTGAAATAGGTGCTGGGAAGGGCACTGAGATCAAGGCAGAGGAAGCCTCAAATTGCCTGATGGTTCTTCTTTTTAGATGCAATGGCAAAGAAGATGTACATCTAAAGAACAAGAAATTCAAGGGGTTTGAAGGAGTTAAAGAATGTCTGTGGTACAGATCAGGATGACATAATCTGTGAAAACTCTGCCTGGGTTGTAGACCAAGCAGTTAAAATGTGACTCTCTATGAACTGAAGAGGCTTCTTGCCCATTGTTACTATTCTTCATTATTTGCTCAGTGCTGACAGGGCATTCTCAACTGTGCATGACACAAAGACGGCCCCTTTCCTACAGAGTAGAGAAGGCTTGTAAGATTTACATCTGTAATGTATAATTGATACCCATACACTGTTATTAACTCTATTCTTATTAGCTTTGCATACAATGGAGAGTTATTAGGAGGGCTTTGAAAGAGAAGTCATGGGTAATTTGGCAAACTCTAAGTGGGAATTTGGCTTCCTGCATGTTTTCCATGCATATATTCCATGTCCCTGTCTACCCTTCTTTCCTCATTAATCTAATTTCTTTCTGATTGTTCTTTGCCCCAGACTGTAAAAAATAAAAAAACTGAAAGATCAAGAAAAAAGAGAGAGAGAGGTTTAAAATTAGCTCCATCTCATCACATAGAAACTAGAAAAATGTTCTATGGTACCCATAAAATAACAATTTCTGGTTTTTAAAATATATAGTCTTATAAAGCTGCTGAAACTTCCCATCTTCATTTTTTTCCATGGATCCATTGTTTAATTTACAGTAAGTCAAGAGGCAGGAGGGATGATAAAGTTAAGCTCATGCTGTTGAGAACAATTATCCTGGCCCAGAGACATATGTAGCCCCAGAAGGTTGAACAGACCACCATAGCTTAAAGGCACTAAGATAAAAGAGCACGTGCGGCATGGGCCCAGCGGGAGCAAGGCCACAGCCTGCAAACACAGCCCACTCAGCTTTCATTTGATTTGTGCCTCTCTCTCTCCCTCTCTCTTCTTAAAAGGAATTTTGATTTATTTAGTAAGACCCTGGTGCATTCATTGGAAAGCAAAAGAGAGTGGTGGCTGGGACAGCGTGACAATATCAATCTAATATTTGCCACAGACAAAAATAGCTGGGCCAAGAATCATGGCAGCCTCTCCTTCTAAAAGATTGAAGACACTCAAGCAAGATGTAAAGTAAAATAGATGAAGTCAGGGGACATTTGGATTCTGCACCAACAGAATAGCAGCGACTACTCTTTTTTTCCCCTGTCTCATTAATCATGCTGGTTAATTGTTGGGATAATGATTTCACAAGTTCATGTAGTACACAAAAGGATTATCATCGAACTGCACATAGCACTTGGCATTTACTTCTACATATGCCAGTATCTCTTCATTAAAATGTGAGGATGATTTTAATTTTCCTTTTTCTGTTGTCCAGCTTTCCTGGAAAATTAATTGTATGTTGTTCTCGAGGATGGAAATAAATAATGCGACAAAACTGCAGATAGCAATTAATGAAGGAGATCACATGTTTTTAAAAGGAAAAGAGTAAAGGAGAAAAAGAAAAATAAACAGTTATGCAGTTTAAGTCATCCCTCTAAAAAAAAGGATGCAATCTTTATTTAGGGGTCTAGGTACTTTTATTTTTCAAGAAAAAAGAGTGGAATTTTTAATACCTTTTGGCAGCTGAGTTCAGATTTCTAAAAATAACAGAATATCAAGACCCTTGTTTCTGTTATTTCAATTCTCACTGTCCAGAAAAATATGATACCTATCTGTCACCAAGGCTAAAGGTAAATTGCTTCTGGAAGCCTGTAAAAAACCTGAATTCTTAAGCACTTGACGCTCATTGATTAAAAAATCTGGATATTTTTTACAAGCTGAGTGATCAATTAAATTCTTTGTTATCCCTGTCATTGATAACATTTTATTACTGTTTCATTCCAGTATTTTTTTTCATTTATATGTAGAATTTAAAATATCTTCTTTTTTTTTCTGTTTTTATTTTCTTTTTTTCTGAAGAACATGGCCAAACCCATCCTGAATATTACTGAGTCTCATCTTGAAACAATAAGAAAGATATATCAGATTTCTATGTAGTATTCTGATCTTTCAAAACTTTGAAATCTTCAAGGTGGATTGTGAGGCATTATTTTTTCTAATGTAATCACCCAGAGAAGGACTGATTCCATAATTTGGCAGTGCCAAACCTTCCCCTTTCAATTCCAAAGACTTACAGATTTATTTGATACAAAAACTGCCCACCAAAGGAAGAGCAGATAAAATACAAGATAATTTGTTTTCTCATATTCGTACCATATTTTCCCCTATAAATTGATGCTTAAGCAGATAAACAAGTTATTGACATAGTAGTATTTTATGATGTCAAGCATGTACAACTTGCACTTCACTCTCTCTTCTTGGTGGAAAGGCAGCTCAGCAGTAATCCTCTCAGCTTACTTCTGTGTGCTTCAATCTGCAGTATGAGAAACTCTTTGGGGGAATTTTCTTAGCTGAATTTTTGTAACTGTTTCTGACAAAAATTTGGCCTGTCTGAGGCAAAGCAACAATCTCTCAAGACAAGACCATAGTCACACATTTCACCACAGCAAGGAACGAAAGACTGATAAAACCACAACTTAGAGTGACCTAGTTTTGTCCTCTGTTTTATAGCAGAGGGATCAGGAAATCCTTTACTTTCCTCATATACATAAAGGTCTATTTCACAACGCAATTGAAAAGGTGTAATTTGTTTTGGGAGAGGTCTCAGTGTACCCTGTCTCAAGCAGTGTCCCCTTTAGATGTAACCCTGGATCAAGTACGTAGAATTAATGATTCAGACAAAAATAGTCTTGTTTCAATAGTGACTCCATGTTAACCTTCCCACATAAAAAATATCAGGATGTTAATCTTTTCCTGTGGCATCTCAAAGTGACAACTTTCACTTTGTCTCCTCCCTGTCCCGTTGCAACCATCAGATCAGGGAAGGCAGTACTTTGTGATCCATTGGGAGTGTCATAATCACACTGGCACATCACAATAATAAGTATCTCCTCCTTCCCTTCACCCCTAAAAGTAGCATGAGCTTGAATTGAAAAGTAAGTTTGAAACCACTGCAATCAGCACATGGGGACTCCATGAGCAGGAATGAAGGTTAATTTCAAAGCCTAAATTATTTATTGCAAACTATTTGCTTAGTCCTGGCACTGAAGAACAGTGGAACAAATGGAATTGTTAGATGCAACATGCATTAAGAACAAAGGCTGCAATCCCATTTCTAGTACTCCATGCTTAAATTTCCCCTGTGCTTTAAAAACTGCAGTGTTAGCTTATCTCTCTCACTAAGCTGCCTCCCTTCTATATTGAACCCAACTTCTATTTTTTCCTATTTTCAGTCTACCTGAAAAGTACGTGCCCTAAAAATTCAATGGGTATAATGAATGGAAACAGAAATGGTCTATGAGGCAGTGAATACAGCTGTTCAGAGACTGGTCTGTTCATGGAGGGCATCTCATCACTACTGAAACAATACCCTATAGAGACTATAACTCCTCCAAAATGTAGAAGCTTTGCTTGCCATGCTTCAGGAAAACTGCAGTGATCATGCACACAACACAAGTGCTGCCTCTGGAAAGATGAAGAGCAATGAGCTGGGACCACCACACACCCACACACATGGTCCATCTCACCCTTCTCCATCCAAGGTGTCAGCACAACCTTTTAAGTCAATGAGGGAACAGCTGTTGGTTTCTGATCATGGCATCTCTCCAGCATTATGCTCATAGCTCTGAGTCAGTCTGTGTAGTCTGGCTGAGCAAGACCAGATGAAGGCACAGAAACTTTTCTGCAGACCCCCTGGGAGGGAGGAGGCACACTACGTTGTCTCAGCCCTCTCTTTATGTTACTTTTGAAGCTTTCATGCTCTGTGTTATTTTTATTCACTCCCTCAGCATCTCACAGCCAAGGGAGCATAGCATTTTAGTCATTTAGAGCCAAGCTCTGCCCTCACTTACACCCAGGCAACTCATGGCCCTGAGAGACAAATAAATCTGCCAAGAAACCATCATCCAAAGTTTCATTTCTTAAAAAAACCCACCACCAAAACAAATAGGATTTTGCAGATGACGAAGTGTGGTCAGTCAAGTAATACTGAGCTGAGCTTTGAGTGAGTTATGAGCTAATTTGCTATGATACAGTGCATTATGAACCTGGTAAACTACAGAGGCTTCAGTAAGCTGGGAGAGTTCTGTAGTTACTCCAAAAAAATGAAAATAAACCACCTTATTCTACTGTTACAAACAAACAGATCCTTTCTTCCTCTGATGCTCTGTAACAATCAGTAGCCATAGCTACAGTACTAATTTTCTTGCAGTACAGTACATGAGTATCACCACATGTCTTCTCAGTTAAGGCATCTGAAACCCTATCCTGAGGAGTCTCAGTAACACCAACGTTTTTAGAGATAAATTTCTCTCAAATGTCCTGTATCAAACATCCTTCTGACTTTCTGCTTTGGAAAACATTGACCTCAATGGGTTATTTTTCCACACAGTTATCAAACAACAAAGATTGTAAGAAAGCTTACAGGACACAATATAGAAGTACAATGTGCCACTTGCAAATTTCTTTTCCCAGCATTTTTAGAATATGTTTCTTCAATAAAGAAAAAACCCAAACATTAACATCACTGCTCTAGGTTGCATGTGAGAGTTCATTACAAAGCAATGGTTTTGCTCATTGAAAAGCAATCTTGGGAAATGTTCTGAGCTCTGTCTTCAGGACAATCTTCCAGAGAAGTAGCATTGCATATCCAAAGGCTGGAATTAGGCCTCAGATCAATGTTCTTGTAGCATTTCCCAACACAAAGATATTAAGACCCATTTTCTAAACATTTGCTGCATATTTATGCTGCAGAACAAAGGAGATGAGAAGGGCGGCCATTCACTGCTAAAAGCTACCAGGAAGTCACACTAAACTCTGTAGGTGTGGAGGCAAATACCTCCTGCTTCAGACTAGCAGATGTATACATGGGATGACTCTTTGACTCAGCTCACTGGTTATTGACAATCTCTTCAGTGCCAATTGCATACTGATGTGGCCATAAAGCAGAGCTGTCTGCCTCCTGACAGAGTTACTGATGCAAAACCCTAAAAATCCTAAACTGAGTTAATCATGCTGTGATTCTGTTGCCATCATCCTACATTTATACACTTTATGTTGCAGTCTGGCATAATACTGACATTCATTCTAAATTATCACAGTATTTACTTTCATTTTGATCTAAAATTCCTAGTTTCAAAAAAAGGTTTGTAATTTGGTAGTTTTTCATAGAAAATGTCTTCTGTGAGTCAGACTTTTATTTTCAGGGTTTTCAAACACTTCATAGCTCAGGAATAAATTAACAACAAATTGAAAACATTAAAAAATCCCCAGTTAAAATTATTATAATGCTTTAACAAGTTTTGGGTGGTTTTTATTTCAGTACTTGGAATGTTTGCAGCATGAGTCAAACATATTTATAGAATCATAGAAAATGTGGTTGGAAGGGATGCCTCTGGATGTCTCAAGGCCACCTTTCTGCTTAGAATGGGTCTCTCACCAGTGCAAGAGCTGAATGGCTGTGCCTTTGTCTATTTGAGCTTTGCAAACCTCCACAGATGGAGACTCCACAGCTTTTCTAGGTAACTTCCTTTGGTCTCAAACTACAGAGTTTGTAGCAGAAGTCAGATATACATATTTATGCTATCATACAGAAGTGCTAATTATTTCCCAAACTTAGATATAGATATGTTAATGGTCCATGTCTCCACAAATCTGCAATCAGAAAGGGTAATAAACAACTGAAAATAACCCAACAGAACAAAACAACCAAAAACAAGGAAAACCAGCTCGCTGGATATAGGGTATCACATCTAAGTGCAAAAAAAGGTGACCACCGCCTAGACCAACCAGCAAAATCTTCAATACAGAGATAAATTTTACTCCTGCAGAATGGTAATCTCTAACGAAACTGAGAAACGAGGACTATGCCAGGCTATTTGTGACTATATTGACATTTCTGCAGTACTTTGACCATCATAATCAATCTTATTTCATTATAATGCTCTGCCTTTTCCTTAACTTGATAGTGAATTCCTCTTTCTTTCTAAATGCCTTTTGTGCAGCTGTAATAGAAAATTAACTCCAGCACAGAACTGGCTGTATTTTGTGATGAAAAAAGACAGCTCACATGGATTTACACATTTTAAGAATGCACATATGTATATCCACGTGTGTGTATTTGTGTATACAGTATATATAAGCACAGATCTGTAGATAAAATTGGTAATATCCAGGTAGATATAAATGGACATAATTATAATTACCATGTAATTTCGTATTTGTAACAGAAAATATGCGTTTATTCATAAAAAAAACAAAATCTCTAAATATGTAATTATTGAAGAATTTACTTAAATTGTATTTTAAAAATAGTCAATTTTAGCAGCCACAGAGTTATTCTTTCTAATTCCTCACTTCCTTTTTCCTTCTCCCTTTTTTCTTAGTGTTCTCAGATATGAGAGCTGTTCATGCCTTCCAAGTGCATTGAGTCACATTTTAAATTCACCTACAAACTTGCATTAGGTATCCATAGTCATTAGGTGCCCCTGATGGAACTATAATGAGATGGCACTAGCTGATGGATTAGACCTTCTACTCAAGATGAAGGGAATACTGTAACCTCTGAGGTGAAATGTGCCACAGAATAACACAAGGCAGATGATATTTCAAGATTAAATGTGCATTTGTGCCCCACTGAGCAAAATATACTGATTTATTAATAATAAACCAGATTGCTACCAAATGCATGATATCAGCACAGAGATTATATTGTTTATACAGTATTCATATGTATGAGTAGATACTCTTTTGAAGAGATTTTAAGTAGTTTATGTTATTTGTGATGGAATTTCACTTTGTACCTTAAAAAGCTGAAAGACTCTCCCAGCTGAACAGTGTTGACACAGTTTCCATAGTTCCCAGAAGACCTTGTAAGAACAAAGACAAAATTATTTTCCACAAATATTATTTTGTAAAACAGCATCCCAGAGTCCTATCTTGTCTGGGGTGAGGTGCTCATTTTGGGACCCCAACAAGAAGCGTGTTCATAAGCTACATCTGTACTGCTAAGTGTGGCTGAGCCATGATGGCCAAACAAAGGGTTAGAGCCACACTGCTTGAAGCTACCTGCTTCTAGAGCAGACTGGCTGTGTCCCTGTCATGTAGTACTTGGACTGGGTCTCCTCTGGGCCCTCACTGTGATAAAATGCAAAAATTGTTAGGGGGAAGCAGGTTTCACCTAAAGGCTGGTTTACAGCCCTCTGCGGAAGTGGATGGGTATCATGGAGTGAGGGAATGTGTGGAGGCTGTAAAACCTTCTGTGATACTCTTGAAAGACCATATAAGCTACACAGAACCAAATCAGGTGCAGTCTTATCCATGCTGCCTTTACAAGTGGCTCACGGAGTGAACTATCCCCAAAACTATACCTTGACTTTTTTTGAGATAAATCTAGTTGCTTGATTCAAAAGAAAAGCCAAGAGCAAACTAACATTTATGTAAGATAGACCATCAGGTATGTTGCTTTATTCATGGACACCTCAAGGGAGAGGAGCTGGAGACAAGGTTCACCTGAGATTCATTTCATCATGTAGTTGAATCGCAACAGTTAGGAACTCTGAGGGGGAGAGATGGGCAGATTCTGGAAGTGCTTGTTAAGGGGTTTTTTTTACATCTCAAGCAGAACATGTTCAGTGTTGCAGCAATAAATAGACTATTGGTATATGGATTCATGGTGATAGGTAATAATCAAAGTAAAAGAATACCTCAGTGAAAATACATATACCACTCAAAGCACAATTTTGCTCAAGGTGAAGATTACAGAAATGTTCATTCAGAACCTCAACTTGCTGGCTGGATAGAGAAGTTCCTTTCTGAGAAAGACATACTGAGATTGACTGTGGCAGTAAACATACTCGCACATATTTTTTTAAAACATCTTAATTATGGGGACATGACCTTATGCATTTTATGGGCATATTTAGCATTGGTGCAGAAGTGTCCTTCTCTGGAGACTTTCAAAACCTGCCTGGACACATTCCTGTGCAACCTGCTCTAGGTCAACTTGCTTTGGCAGGGGGGTTGGACTAGATGATCTCCTTCCAACCCCCACCATTCTGTGATTCTGTGTGGTTTTGTGCTAACCTGGGAACCCTGTGATTGCCATCTCCATAACCAGATCCAACAGCTATCTCTAGAGAAAATGTGGTATATTCTTTCCCATTGGATTGTGTTGGTCATGTGTGTGAAAATCCCAGTGACTTCACACTCAGAAGCCTATAGGTTTACACAGTAAATGATGGGAGGAGTAACTGCTATGAGGACAGCTGTATTCTTATGTTTCTCATATTATATTTTAATTTCTTTCAATACTTCCCTGCAAACAATCTGAAACTTAATGTCACCAAAGAAGACCTAACAGCAACTGCGTTATCTCTTCAGCACATTATAACACAGAAGTTCTTGTTATTTCTATGGATATTGCTCATTAAGTCTGTCCTTTCAAGAGATAAATGTTGTTCAGCTAAACCTTACCTGAACCCTGAATGCACAATTTGACCTAAGTCCTACAGGCTTCACATTGACAAAGTTCTCTTCTCAGAGAGGTTTTTTAAAGAGCTTTTGGGTCAGGTTTTATGTTTGTGACTCATGAATAAAAGCTCTCAGTCCTTCCTGTAACATTTCACTCAAGGTTAATCATTATAAAATACAAAGACACCTGAGAAAAAGAGTCCCTTGCCTATACACTCTCCAGAATACTTCAGATTCTAAAACCTCACCTTCCTCATCAAACTCCCTAATTACTTAATTAAAACTACAGTATGTGTCTAACAAGCTACTGCAGGCTCTCAGAAATTTATCTTGCAGTAATTAAAACACAGTGAAGCCTTTATAACCTGATATACCTTAAAATATCCTCTTTCCCACCGTCTTTCTTGCCTTAAAAATCTTCTTGTTGTTCATTTTGCTTCCTTGCAATACTTGTTTCCCCGATGATACCTGCTGTCTTGACAGGTACCCAATTTACCTCTGTCACCTAAATCCCAGTGCACTGTGCTACCCTAAGCTGATTTCAGGCTGCCAGCATCACCGGGTCAACAGAACACTGCTAGGCATTTTCAGACCTAGCTAGAAATATATAAGAAGATTGTGAGCATGGGACTCACTCTCTATCCATTTCTCTTCCCGGCATTACAGTAGAGGTCTTAAAATTTGAGCATGCCCCTGCTCTTGACAAGCAATTCAGGAGAGCCCTGCTTGGGTTTCATACCTGTGGCAGCTATTGACCACCAGGCAAAAGAGACCATTTCCAATTCCTCAGCTCCCTGCTGAGGTTAGTGCAAACTAGCACCCCAACATATACTGAGGTAATTACCAATCTACAGGAGCAAAGAGTTAATTGAAAATCATAGGCTTTTTCAGATGGTATCAAGACTGCAATTCTCCAGAGGATCCAGAAATGGTAATTACTCAGTGAGCTCTTCTCCCTATGCTCTTACCCCCTGAGGGTGACCTTACTCTACAAAAAACCCATCCATCTCTTGTGTGCTTTATGAATCTTCCCCATGGAGTATGCATTTTATATAACAGGATGATTAATTCTTCATATCCACATCAGGGAGAAAGAGTTCCTTGAAGAGGCAAAGCAAAAGGATTGGGGTGATGCAGTTCTTGCTGAAACAGACTTTCATGGGGCTTTGCTTTTGTGCTTTGAGATGTTGCTATTTAAATGGACTTGATGCTGGTAAGTGAGAACAGAGGAGGTTTTTGCTATGCTATTTGAAGATAATTGATTTTCAGCTTGTCCTCCTGAGTATTTAGTGCCTGCTGGGCTTTATATGATAGTCTGTACTCTGTATCGGCTCTTCATATGCATTTTACCTGTTTACAAAGCTATGGTGCACCTGGCTGTGGTATTAAAAGATAGCCAGCATGACTGGTCCATGGGAACTTCTGCTCCACATAAGCTTCAGCTGTTGCCTTGGAATTAATGCCCCTGAAGAGATCCTATTCTTGTGTGCCCTCAGCTCACCTTCCACTTTTCCTGAACATTGAGTCAAGAGTTTCATTTGTGCCCATTACTATCTACAGTCAGAGGGCTGTCTCAGCATAGGGGCACTATCTATGACCTCATTCCATACACTTGAGGAAGCACTTAAAATTAGCCATCTAAATTTGTGTATTTTTAAGTACCCTGAACGTAAAAAAATGGGCCCAGCTAAAAAAAAAATTAAAAAAAAAAATATAGTAGTTACTGACTTCAGAGAAATTCAATGTCCTCTGCTTGTTTTGAGCAGCAGAGAATTTGTAGGTTTCATCTTGGTGTTGGAAATGATGATCCTCTACACAGAGCAACAGGTGAGCCAACCCAACCGGTTCTTTCCTTGCATGCTCCCACAGACCTATCCCTTCTTTCATAGTATTTGAAATAAAAAAAATTGCTTATCCTGGGTCACTGCCTGCTGTAATCAACTGACCCTTATTGTCTAAATCTCCTCCAACAAACAATACATCTTTTGTGAATCTTAATATACTCACAAACCCCATAAGCTTACTACAAAAATACTGGTGAGTGTTGCTGATAGGAGCTGTTTCAGATAACCATTCACTGCAAAGACACCAAAGATACTTGTTTTAAATGAGTACTTCTGCAGGTGCTGTCACAGCTCGACTGTTTCCAGAGCTTATCAAACCCACCAGCATTTCCAAACTACAGCCCTCAATGCAGGGATGTCCAAAAAATGAAAAGAATTTTTGAAGTCATGGGGGGAAGTCTATGGCAGAACAAGAGCTTAAGTTTAGATCTCCTTATCTTCATTACAGTCAATTAACCCACCACTCCTATTAAAAAAAACAACCAAACAACAAAACCAAACAATGAACAAACAAAACACAGGCAGAGGGATAAGTGCACCTTGAGTGAATTCTCAGTGTATCGTAAATTCATTGGAAATGCACTGTGCTAACTCAGGTAACTTAGCTCACTTAACCCTAAGGTCTGTTCACTTACTTGTTCTTAGACTATATTACGTCTTTTTTTTCTGCTATATTATGATGTAGTTTATTTTTTTATTTAATTCTGGTAATAACTGCTAGCAGGTTGCTAGTGCATTTATATATGCATTGCAGGCAACAAAAGTGCCACATCTATTCTATCTCCTTGTCACCACATCTGGGCAATCTCTGCATTCTTCACCTGGCATGATCTACCACATGGCACTGCTCAGTGCAGATAAACACACAAATGGGAAAGAAGTTCTCAGGTTGTCATATCAGCTCAGTGTCAGCATTTCACAGAGCCAGGAACTACTCTGAATAGTTTCTTCCTGTTACACGTGGATCAGCCATCTATGAGCCGTACTCATTTCAGTTATTCAAAGAGACTACTCACTAAAAGCCAAGCCCACTAATTCCACTCTGGATAAAGTGTCCACCCTGGGTATGTGTCCATTGTGCAATGCCAGCAAAGGCAAGTGCAGGTCAAATCTGAGTGTAAACCCCATTGCATTTGAACACAGCTTCTTTTAACTTGTTTAGAGCAATACATCTTTCAGACTTTCCTTTAAAAAACAACAGCTGAACAAATAAATAGCAACTTTTAAAATCAAATATCAAAATGTTAGAAGGAAATGTACTGATCTTGTCATATTTTACTTTAAAAATTATTCAAATAGATTATTTCCACCTTATGATTTTCACTTTCATAACATAAGAGAATCTAAAGGAAATAAAACAGTGACTCCTAAGCAAACTATACTGTTGACACTGAAATAATATGGGGGGGGGGATATAGCTATGAAAAGAAAAACCAACCATGAGATTTCAGATTTCATTAAAATTCACAAACTCATGAGCTGTATGGAAATATTGCATTCTTGTGTGTTGAGAATTCTGGTTTTTTCTGCCAATTCCTGTATGGCTACTAAACAGAAAGCTTACAGTAAGTAAAATATGAAGCCAGTTATATGAAGGTGCAGTTTAACAAAGGATTGTTTTGAAAGAAAAACATTGTTACGGGGCTATAATGGGGAAGAACAGCTGGTGCAGGGGCCAAGTTGGGGAAGATCATAGTTACGGTCATTGTGGTCTAGCCAAAAAGCTGTCATAAAACCTATATGCTCAGAACACCAGCTTGTGTTCCTAAGGTTGATACTTCTGCAGGTACAGTAGAAGAGAGTTTCCTGAGGAAACACACAAGCTGAGTAGTAGTTTCAACCACTTTCATGGGGAGCTGTGAGCGGAGAGTGCATCAAATTGACTTGGATGCTGTTTTCAAGGGGAAGTAAGGGAAGCAGCCAAAGTGCCCTTGGCAACACTACTTGTTTGGTTAGGGACCCAAAACTGCAGACATCTAAGCAAAGGCTTAGCTTTAGTAGACCAAGTAATACAAAGGCAAGGATCCAGTGACAAGCCTGAAGGCAAGTATATACAGAGGTTTATGCAGCTGTGTGTTTAAGATGCATATATTATACTGTTTCGTGGACCAGACATCTTTTAAGAACAAACACAGTTTTGTGATGGGATAGCTCTTAAAGAAGTCATAGTTATTGGAACATTATTAGCTGAAAGGATGAGGCACAATTTACCTTACTGACGTGAAACATCTCTAAGGCTAAAACTCTAAAAGAGTTTAGCAGTTTTGTTCTTGAAGCTTAGATCTATTGTTAAACCAGTCTTTATTCTCCAAGTAGAATTCTGTATTGCAGAGTGAAAAGTAAAGTAAATTTTCTCACCAAGAAGATTTTTATGTGATGTATTCAGAGTTATAAAACTTAATTTTGGTTTTGTTGGGTGCAAAGGTGGCTTTAAAACTGTCCTTCCAAAAAACAACAGAAGATGTAGTCCGAAGAGGAGTCATGAAAGTTCAAACGCAGGTTCTATATATAATAAGCCTCATGTCTGTTAAATAATTCCCAGTAGACAGTCATGAGCATTATTAATGAGACCCACATTAATAGTTTAGAAAACCCTTAGTTGAACTCTACTTGCAGTTCCATCCATTAATTGCAGTAATTAACATTAAGGACTGCAAAAGCTTAATAATAGCCTTTTCCATTAATACATATGCTTATAGTGAAGTCAGGTACTTACAGAGACATAATGGTGGAGTGCACTTGAAGCAACAGCAGCTTTCAAATAGCATACAAAACTTGCAGATTATTCTTTGATAGTTGCAAAAAGAAAAATCATAACTCTGAAAGTAAGGAGGCTTCCTATCACACTGATAGCATGGCAGAATTTATCATTCCATCTGCTGTAGTGTGACACTGTTGAGGGGTTTTTTTGGCTAATATAATGTGTAAGCTTCTGGGACAACTTGGTTGTCCTTCATATTAGCAAATAATCAGAAAAAATTATGATGATTGTCATATGAGTTGGATTCATCATCATTTGAGCAGAATGTAAAGTCAGAGCACATAACAGCTCAACTGAGAAAAAAACCCCAAAACACAAGAAAACACTTTCTGCAAAGCTTTGGCAAAACTCTTCAAACAGATGTGGAAAGAACTGAAGGATAGAGGGTGTCTTATCAGTTATCATTACATTAAAAAAAGGAAAAACAAACAACAGAGAAACCACAAACTACATTAAAGGAATCGACATTATCAGCTTAGTGTATTCTCTCTCAAGAACATACAAAACTTAATAGTACACTGAGGAAAACAAATGCAACAGGCAGTATTAAAACCAGAAAGAACAGGTAGGGTGTCATCTTGGCTGGCTTTTACTTAAGGGAAACGCATAAATATCCAGGAGAATATGATTACAGTACCCATAGGATTATATTAGCAAGACAAATTTAGAAATAAAGGTGTTAGAAGTAAATATTCAAGTTACTGAGCAACCAATCTTTTTCCTTAGTGAGAAAAGGATACTGTGAGGTTGGTTTATTTCAATGAAAACAAACCCAAAGCCCTCATGTAGCAAGTCTCTTTAAGGTATTTCTGGTTTCTTCTGTAGCATGTAGATCCCACCATTTTCTTAAGAAAAACAATTATGTTAATAAACAATTATGTTAATAAATGTCCCTCTCAAATTCCAACTGGATATTTTCATTTCTGTGACAGGAAGAAGTTTTATTCACCTGCTGTTTCAATCTATTGTGTAATTATACTATTAATTAGTTGCTACATTTCACCCCAGAAACAGCTGCATTTCACAAGTGGATTTAAAAGACTCCTGGACATTCTTTGTCTGCGTAGAGAAGTGCTTTGATCCTTTTAAGTATATGGCTGTAAGATGATTTTAATTAACTCATAATTCTGACAAATATTTATCTGGCCCTTTGGAAGCTGGGATGGCTTAGGAAGTGGAATCTTTTCCTTCTTTAAAAATCTGATTAAAGTACCATATGCAATAGGAATTTATAGGCAGATCCCAGCTACTGATAGAAGGATGAAGCATGTACTCTTGCTTTTATTTGGTTGCTGTGAAACAGATAAGGGAACAAAAGTATTTTTTTTACTTTTGGTTCTCAAATTCACGTTCAATACAAAGATGTAGCATTTTTTTTTAAATTCCATTAGAATGGCACCTTTTTTTTTTTATTCTTTCAAGCCTGGGGGGTTAAATATTTCCAGATTCGTCACAGCAGAAGAAAGCAAGTATATCTTTACTTAAAATTGATTTATACTATGTCAGAATATAATGTCATCAAATCATCTTTTCACTGCTCTCTAGAGAACGTTGTGTTCTGGGCCTTCCAAGCAGCATTGTCATCTTTACCTTGATATCCGACAGCTACCTAGAAATCATGTCACTTAAGTGGAGCACTTTCCTGCCATTCAGAATTCTTATTGACTGTAAATTAGATATGAAATAGGGATAGAAACTAGCAGTCCAGATTGATACAACCATTATTAGATTCTTATTAACACTTCAGCTAAGCATTAATAATCTATATTATTCCCACATATAGATTGCTATCTATACAGGAAGCTTAGTTCCTTCTTAAGGTTTCCATGTTTATAACAGAATTTTAAATACTGAAGCTAATAGCAACAGAACTCTATTTCCCTGCCAATGTAAGGAGCAAGGTGTGAAGGCCTTTGGGTTGGGAAAATCATGGCCTTAATCTGGTGACTGGGTAACACATAATTTCAGTGCATTCTTATGGCAGCCAAGATTCAAATGAAAGCACATGAAGGAAAAGTTCCTTTATTTACTCTTCAGGTAATACCATGATTTAGTATCAGTTTAGTTGTGGGTTTTTTTCCGGTAATACGTGACAGTTTTGCCTTGGGCCAGCCTACATACATGATGAATCTCGTGTGTTCTGCACAGTATGGGTATAACCAGGCACTAGCAAGCCACCAGGTAGCTAATACCCACCATGGACTAAGGCACTGCTCTCATTTGTTGGCCTTAGCTTGGAAAAAAACAACAACCAAAAACCAAGAAAGATCTCGCAATCTTTCTGCTCTGACTGTATTAATTATTTCAATGATTTTGGGATAACATGCTTTGAAGAACTATGGAACCCTTAACCTTAAAAAGGATCTGACCTCTAGGATATCCAGAAGGTCTGTGGAATCAATGCAGGTTGCAATATGAATTAAAGCCATTCTTATACCCCCAGAGATACCGTTTAAACACTCCCTCAGGTACAAGACTTATAATGGTGGTCACTGATTTCTTTGTTTTTTAGAGTATGTCCAAACAGAGGGTGTGTAAAGGCCAGTAACAATATCGTGCTAACCTGGATGTATAGCTGCCAAAATTACAGCTGTTCCTGTATTAGCAAGGAATGTAGTACAACAGGACCAAATCTGCAGAGCAGAAGCTTTCATGCTGCAGAGCAACACCCACAAACACTTGGACCGTTGTTTACCTTGGAGTTGTTCTACTCTAGCTACGTGGTTTGAGCATGTATTAGTACTTAAAACACATGAGGTGCTCTTTCAAAGCCTGATTTTTAGTTCTGTTTCACCCATAAGGCATCCAGTTCATGTTCTCCAACCACACTCTACAACGTGATTACAAGTGTAGCAAACAATGGGCAATAGGATGATTTGCTTCCAAATTTGGTTCTTCCACCACAGGATGGAAATAAAATGGTAATGCAAATGCACCCATCATTGATGTCTGTGCTGAGGAAGACTATTTCTGTCCATATTTTTTGTCCAAACCCTATTGTTGCTATTGAAAAGCAACACCTTCAAAGCCACCTTTCTGTTATTTCTTGTCCATCACCCTGAGAGGCAAAATTCTATTCCCACCAAAGTCAACAGAACTATTTCCACTGATATTCATGCAGCTAGGATTTTGCCAGAGATTTTTGCACACCCAAGATAAAGTGTCCTCTGGCATGCAAAGAACTTGAAATGACAAGAGCATGAAACCATGCTCATCCTATGTGATGGGTGGCTGACTGGATCAGGACACCCCAGATGTCTCAGCAGAAAGATGCTGTAGGTCTAGCAGAGGCTGTGCTCTTGGGATTTACCTTTGATTTCAGTGGTAATTCACATCCCAGTTCTCACAGTTGGGGAGAGCAAACAGTGCTGTGCTCAGAGGCCCAGAACCTGAATTCAATCCTACTCTTGGTGGGTATTCAAGCAAGCCACCTCAGCCTCTGTTTCAGTCACTGCCTACCTCCTACCTGGGTTATTTTAGCTGTAAGATCAACTGTGTAAGGTCACTTTCCATGCTTACGTGAAAAAACTTTGCTCAGCAGGGAGCTCTGACCACGACTGGCACTGGCCCGGAACAAGTACCAGCATCAAAATACAACATTGTTCTCTGAGAGAATTGATGTTCCTCCCTCTCCTCTGAGCTTCATCTGAAATTCCTCATCTCATGTGAAATAAAGGATTAATGTCATGAAGGAAAATAACCTGTCACCCAGGAGAATCATGTTTTGTGAGACTTATCTATTCCTTATCATTGTTGGCACTTAACTAATGTTAACCGAATGCTGATCAATGGTAGTGGAACTTCATGGGAGCTGTGAGTTGCATATCACTATTTTACTCAGAAAGTTTTCTGAAGCTGTATTTACTTTATATCCTACACTTTTTTTTCCTCTTCTTTTTCTTTAACAGCTTTTATTCAGATGTGAGTTTCTGGCAGTTTCAATATGTTAAGACCCATTTAGACAACATTAAAACTGAGAATTCTCCACTGTATAAATTTAATTCCAATTACTCTTATTCCCTTGTTATCTGCTGGTTATAATGTGAAGTACTTTCAAAACTGGCATATTAAAGAAGCTGTAATTTGCTCAACAGCTGTAGAAACTGTGATAATTAAAGGAAAAATTAATTGGTTTTATTTTGATGTTTCTTTTATTATATTGCAAGTATGAGAATTTTCCTTTCAAGGTAAGTAGTCATCAATTCTCATCTGTCCATCCATCTATGTATGCACCCCACTTCTCTGAGCACCTTCCAAAAATGAAAATATGCAAATAATCTTTATCTCTCTCTTCTCCCCTCAGCTTATAAAAGAAATAGATTGCTATATTTTAAAGTCAACAAGGACCACTGGGTTATTTAGTATGAGAACCTTGATCAAGCACTACATCTAGGCATGCCTTTATTGAGCACAAGGATGTGATTTCAACTCAGGCAATTCCAGACAGGCAGTCAGCTTTGGTATGAAAGCTTCAAGAAATAAATTTAGCACTTCCTTCAGCAGTTTCTTCCAATGTCTTCTGAGCGCCTGTGTGCTTTCCTTCTGATTGAATTTCTGTGGATTTAACTTCTAGCTGCTAGTTCTTACAGTGTCTTTCTGCAATAGATTAGGAAGCTCTTTACCAGTGACTGTTTTTCTCTTCACAATAGCACAAATGCCATCAAATCAAAGCTTATCTTGGTCTCCTCTGGATAAATTATTTAGATTTAAATTTTGATATTTTATGTTGTAAGAGAACTTTAAGACCACAGGTGAGATGTATCAAATTTCTTATGACCTTTTTAAAATTATGAGATCCAAAATGAGACTCAGAAGATTGATTTGTCACAATTACTTCAAGGTGAAGTGACAAAACCACTTTCCAGCTCTTAATCCCTGTTTCTTTTTTGTACATTCAAGGGCACTAGGCCTTTGCCGTGGCTTTAGGCAGGTTTCTCACAGGGAACTGCTTCATCAGCTTGATTCCTACAGAATTTGCAATCTATTTGTACAATCCTTTCCTAAACTTTAGCTGTGAAGGACAGATTTCTACCAGCCCAGACACTAATTTTTACTAAATGATCTAGCAAGTCCAGTCCCCATGAAAGATGTGTTATATATTCTTGCTGTGCAGGGCACTTGAATCTCTAGAAAGAGGCTGTGAAGAAAACTGAGTTCAGGCAAACCTTGCTCTGGGGATACAGAGATGAGCATAGAGTGAACCTATGTGACTAGATTCACAAATGGAACAGATCAGCTCACTTTTTTATAGTAAGTGGTGTGGATCCCTCCAAAATTATAATTAAAGAATTACTGACTGGTCTTGCAGGTATTGGCCTGAACCACTCTCTTTCTTAAACTTCAAATCAATACAATGAGTATACAAATATTTATCTTTATAAGTACTTTTCATTAAAAGCTAATTATAGTATACTTCTGCAATTAATTATTAGCTGCTTTAGGTAGATATCTTACAAGATGATATTAAACAAAGAGAATCAGTCATTCTTAACACAGTGAAAGTTAGGGAATTTTTTTAAAGATAAGGTTAATTCCAGTTAAACAAGATGTACTGTAAATGTTCTCTTATGCATTAATTTGACATCCAAGTCTCTGGAGAATTTTTTGCTCTTTTTCTACTTTGCTCTGCATCAATTTTACTTCCCCTCTGGACATCCATTACAAAGAGGAATTGGGTTGCCATGTTTAGACACCATTGCTGCAGCACTACCTTGAGCTATCTGTTTCCTTAGCTCTCAGTTTCAGTTCTGGTTGTTTATTGACTTTTTCCAGGTTTCTCAGAACATCTCCTTATGGCTGATTGTAGGCTGACTGTGCTGCCAGCCCAGGATCTGGGTCTGGAAAGGGCAGGAGGAAGCCTGTCCCTGGGGGTAGGGAGCCCTGCAGCGCTGCAAATACATTCAATTCCACTTTGAATTCCACAAGCAGTTAATAACAGGCTCAATTTCCTTTCCCCAGTCGGACCATGCAAATGAACAGAACAGTATGTAGAAAAATAGAAACACAGAAGAATAAATTATTTTTGGTGTCTCAGCTATCACAGCAGGGAGAAAAAATGGGAAAGCTGCATATATCTATCTCCACATTGCTAACTTAAGTACTAGAAGGTTTTTACCCAACAAAAAGCTCAGTACCAGCTACTACATTCTGTCTAGAAGAAATACCAGTACTGAATGAAACCTAATGCAAATGAGGTTAGTACATCCTTACCACCTGGCAAGCTATCCTTAAAAGTATTAGAAAAGAGGGTGGTAATAATGCTTAAGTATGCCTAAATTACTGCAAAGGAGATGCAGGCTCCATTTTTTGCCACTGCAGATATGATGCAAGAGAATTAATCTATGGAGAGACACAAGAATATGTCACCTTCCAAAGGCAATTACTTCGACTTGGAAAAGTTGTTATAACAAAAGATTTCTACTTCCAAAGTGTGAAATCTGCCTTCAACTGCACATACCTGGAGAAAAGAAAACCCTAACAAACAAGAAAAAACACAATCCACCAAAATCACTGAATTACGAGTGGTATTACTGATTTAGTATAACAAAGATCTATATTTTATTTTAAACAGTTCAGAATCACTTCCATATTTAATCATGCAAGTCTTCAGTTGTTAAATCAATAGTTAACCCATTGTACAGCTTAGCCATAACAAGGCACATAGTAGTTGTTAGGTCTCACCTGCAATTTATTGCATCAAAGCGCCCTCCTAAATATTTCAGATTTCAGATATAACTTTATAAAAGCACTTTGAAATGAAGCTATGATCCCAAAGTAAAAAGAGAAGTCATAAAGAAACCAAGATATTTTCTTGATGACTGTTCAGCTTTTTCTGAAGACATGGAAACAAGTCCTGGAAGCTTTTCTTTTGGCACTTTGATTCTTTTCTGCAATGTAATGGTATTAAGGGCAAAGGAACAAAGGTAAAAAACCCCTGACAATAAAAATGATCCATTGGCAGGAAACATCATACATTCTTTCTATTTTGTTCCTGGCTTTTTTTTTTTTTTTTTTTTTTTACAGTAGCAAACTGTTTTATTGTTTCAATTTTCAAAGGAGCAGATGCAGTAGAGCAAGCTGCTCAGAGGACTATGGGGACCTGGTCTACCAGGGTGTGCTGTCACTATTGGCTTGTGCAAAACAAATTGCAAAGCAGCTGTAAAGCTATTACACTCCTTCTGGTAGTGTTGTACACTGATCTCACATTTCCTTTACACTTTGACTATGCAAAGAGCAGGAAACAGAATCAATTGGGTCCCAGTGTTTCTTCCACCATGTTGTACATCTTTAATATAGCAGGAAAAAACTAGCCAAACTATGTTGTGAACAAAGAAGCAGTTGTGGAATTGTCGGGGGTCTTTTTCATGAGCTGTTCTGAAAATACTCAGAATTTCTTAGCCTGGTATTCTCTGAAAAAAAGACAAAAGTCATTGTTTTCAAGAAATTAAAGCATCTAGATAGAAGTCCCAAGGCAGTGTAAGAAAGTGAGATTTCTTCAATTATTATCTGGACAGTTCAAAGAGAAATATTTAATCATTCCTCACTTGTCATTATAAAGGAAAGAATGAACTCATTTTAAAATTGTGCAACACAGTTAACATTTTATATTGTTTTTAAAAATATCACTGTATGTGTTAAAGGGTCATTGGCTTCCCATTGCATGGGTCTGTAGCAATGCACTATATGCTAAAGTGCCTGAAATGTGTTGAAGAGCATTATTGGCCAGAAAGCACATTTATACCCTTTCAATCCAACATATCTCATGAAACAAACCAAATTCACATAACGGATTTTGAAAAAAAAAAAAGGTGAAAAAGTAGAGGGACTTTTTACTCATTAACAGAATGGAAACCACTTCTGACATATCACAGTGCCATTTCCGTGTCTCTTGCTTAAGATGTGTAAACAAAGTAATCCTGAATTGCACACTATTTCTGGTAGAAATGAAAGCCAAGTGGCCAATTGGAGTAATTTTATGTCTTTCAGATGAAATAGCTGTGAGGACCATCCTTTGAGGCAGCCAAATCATCTGAAACAGTTCCCAAAAGGTATGATTATATTTAAGCACCTACTTGCTGTTATGGTGATTCAGTCAAGAACAATTGTGAATGCTTTTATGAGTTCTGCAAAGCTATTAACCTCAGCAGAGTGCACAGGTCTTTTTCTTAAGTGTCATAGTTCTGAAAACCCTCCAGCAACTCTCATGTATAATATGATGACCAAGTCTTCATATATTGGACCACGTAGTCCAGATGGACAAAACTTCAGACTGAGGGACTACAAGGACAGGGGTGAGCAGTGAACCTCCACGTAGGTGTAACTGTTTGAAAGTGAAATGAGTCTAAATTCAATAACAATTGGATCCATGAAAGGCCTTTTCCCAGGACTTTAGGCTATCTGAACTGTCAAAACTTAGTTCAGTAACAGCTCCTGGCAGAGGTTCTTTTGCATCTCAAGATGCAGATTCAGATGTTCAGATTTTTGCAGTGAAGTAGGCAAGGACTGTGTGGCATGAAGTCCAGATTTAATTCAGACTTAGGGGCACAAAAAGCAGCAAAACACTGTGAGACTAACATTACAGCAAGAAAAAAGTGAAGGAAAGGCTCTTGCCTTGCATGTTGTTGTGAGGCAATGACAATTAAACAAATACAGAGCATGAAAGAGGTGGTCCGGGAGAAAGCAAATGCTGCTACTGCCTATATGCAAGATGGACTATTAGGAAAGCTTAAATGTCAGAATGTAATAGCACATCCTGCTTTCATTTGTGTCTCTTAAAAATCAAGACAATAAAAAGGGAAAGACAACATTGTGCTGGAAGTGTGAATAATGGACCTTTATGTTTAGTGAAGACAGAGATTATAGACCTATCACAAGTGTAGAGTTTCTTAACAGAAGACACTTACGGAAATGAATGTGGCTTAATAACAGTCCACACTAAAATGGATGGGCAAGTATTGTACAAAATTGATAAAATAATATGTATGTACAGATAATAGGCATAAAAGCATTATCATGCACATCATTTGATGACACATCTACTTCAAATCCAGTGAGCAGGCAGAAAATGGGATGTCATCTTGAGTAGCACTAGTCCATGTGAACCAGGAGAGTTCCACCATGAACAGAGTTCCTGAGGACAAAACAGTGGTGCTATAACCCCCTCTTAACTGAAGAGAAACATAATAGTCAAGATTGTGACATAATAGTCAAGGTAGTGAGCTCCTGTTCTGTGATAGTGAGCTCCAGATTCGTTATGAAACTTTTCAGAGCTTCAAATGTCAAACACATGTACAGGAAGGATTTATAGGATTTATACACATGTATTCAGCTATATTTTTCTGCTTTGCAGCAAATGATGGCTATTAAGGGTCCAGACCTCATAGCTCTAAATATTCACATGTGTCACAAAAAATTTTCTCATGTTAGACCTGTGTCATCAATAGCTATGCATATAATTGAACTTGAAAACCAATTTTCTTATAGGCCTTATCAGAAAAAGCCCTTGTCTACAGAACAGTATGACCTAAGTGAACACAGAATTAGAACAGGAGAATATTTTTACCCATCTTACTACAATGCTAGTACACTGATAAAGCGGGTCTTGGTTCAGTGAAGAACACCTGGTCTCTCAGTCAAACTGAATGAGTGAAGCGTGACTAGCAGAAAGTCATAACTGGTATCTTCCTGTATCACTCCTTTGCCAATTTGGCTTCATTGCAGCAGCTGAAGCTGAAGCCTGCATAGCTATGGCCTCTTTTCCCACCTTCCCTTTTCTTACTACTCTTTCCAAACTTGGTAGGACAAAGACAGATCAATGATACTTTTCAAAGAGATTGAGTCAAGCGTGTAAAATTCCTCCCGTCAGCCTGCACTTTGTAGCTTACATAACCTTGATTGACATATGTGAAGTGGTTCGGTGAGCTGTGATCAGCTGGGATTAGTCTGATCTTGAATTGCAAGCAGAGATGAAGGCGTTGGATAAAGGAAGTAATTTTTTTTTTCTGCTTTTTATGAGTGGAAATATATGTCTTGTTTGCAAAGACAGTAGACAGTTGGATATTGACCATTGCTCCCTAGCTGCATAAGAGGCATGGAAGAAAAGGCTTCAATTGCCTATGGTTTGCTGTTTTTCCAGTCTGAGGATTTGCTTGACTGCTGTATTAACCCAGATCTTCAACCCTGAACTAGATCCCTCCAGCCAGCAACAGCTCACACACCAAACCTATGTACTTAGAGCAATGTCTGTTCTGACTGCAACATGAATAAATATACTAAGTCTAGTTTTAATCCTGGTAGTTTGTGTTCTGGTGCAGAAAAGATGTGTTTACACAGCTCAGCTCCTCAAGAAAGAGCTCATGCTCTCTGTCAGGCTTACACAGTATTTCAGTGTTGAAATTCGTGCCACCATCTCCTCATTTATTGGCTGGTGTAGTTAGATTAAATCCAGCTTGGCACTGTGCCTAAAGGCAATGCACTCATTACACCTATTGCCATGTAAATTTAGTCCTGCAGGATAGAAACACTTTCAACCTGAGCAACGAGTTCATCTGAGGGGTATATAACTGAATGCAGCTCACAATGAAGAAGTAATCCACCAATTTGACACAGGATAAACCTTTGTGCATCCATATATTCCTGGCACCACAATTTCTGCTGGGAACTCGAAAGAGCAGTCACATTTTTCTGTAAAAAACAGTGAAAATATCCCAGAATGGCTCAACTTATCAAGTCCTAAGAATGACTGGACACAGTGCTCTCTCATGAGTGTTACACCACCACTTTGGATACATCTGAGTTAATATACTTGATGGAGTTTGCAACACCTACCCACTTGCCAAGATGAGCTCTTGAGTTCCTGCCTAAAGTCAGGCTTTGATTCCAACATGTGCACACAGATCTGATGAGAAATTACTCTGATAAAATAATCTTCCAGCAATTTTTGGTTCACTAATATGTTCAGAAAAATTGTGAAGTGCAACAAAAACATTTCCCAAGAAATCCGCATAAACACTCAATATCTGATTTAAAAAAGTTCCAGATTCAAGCCCTTGTCTGTGTCCTAACAAGCTAGCTGTTTTGCAGAGAGTAATTCTCCAATATAATTTACCAAATGTAAAGTGAAAAATCTCATAAATCATAGTAAATCTCATAGGCTAAGAATACTGTCTCCCACTGAGTATGAAATGCATACAAGTGCAAAAGATTGGAGGGGTTTACAACAGCTGATTTTAGTTCTTTTTTGGGGAGAAAATATTTTTGAGTATGCTAGCTCTAAATAAACCCAGATTTTGTGTCCTTTTTTTTTTAGATAGAAATATAATTGCAGTTTTTCAGTCAAATTTATTTTATACGTACAAGCTTTAACCTTCACTTTATTTGCTGAATGGGTGGGTCATGACTCATCGACATAATCTCTTCAAAGTCTGCCAGCCTGGGTGCCTTCCCTAATGATATTGCTTGTTTTGTGCATTGATACAGTGACAGTTGAGAAAAATGCTTATTCTTTGAAAGGTCAGTGTACAGCTTAATCTACATCAGAGCAATCAGTTTCTGCAAAGCCTATTGCTGAAACATAGTTTTTAACCTTTTCACATCTCAGCTTTTCAGTCCTCTTTTCACTTATTGTGCTCTGAACTGACACACCAGCTATTTGACGTTAAAGTTTGAATTCTGCTCTCCAAAATGCTAAGTTTGGCAAGGTCAGGAATATATCTATTCTTCCTTATCCTCAAGACCATTTTAATGAAAGACCAGCATTACACAGCTCTGTGCTAAAAGGATTATAGAAATTGCAGAGCGCCACACTCCTGAATCAGTTTTATGCAGAGAGTCAAAGCCAAAAGGGGTCTGTTTTCTCACTACAAATAACGTTTGCATCCCATCATGACTGAGGAGGTATTTCTATCCTATCTATCCTTTCTATCTATAACATCCACCTGCAGTATTGTTTTCCTGCCATTTGCCATCAAGCTGTGGTCAATAAGCAGCTTGGGGCAGAACAGAACTTGCTCAGTACAGAGTATACAGTCAGCACTGAAAGCAACTACATTAACATTCCTCTGCCTTAAGGCCTTCAAAACAGTATTGCGCTTTTGAGAGTGTTTCATGCTGTGTATGCACACACACGCAGAGAAGGAATACACACTTGCAAAAACAGAGTATTTTGCTATTGCAAGTTTTTTCAAGACAACTAGAGAAATTTTTTAGGTGGGCCAGATGTAGATGTGCAAACATCTAATGAGACAATCACCAGAAAGGCAGCAAACCACACAGAATCCTACCACATGACTCTACTTGAAATTTATTATGTGAATTAAATAATACAGTTCAAAACCTTTTTACATAACTTTGCTGCTCTCCCTTGGCACAAGGGAATGAATTAGACAGCTGTCACCTTGTCTGTAAATAATGTTCAAAGCTAATTTCTTTGAAGATGTTCCTTTATGTGCATTTCAGTAAGACGAATGTAGATAATTAAATATTAAGATATTTAAATCAAGTTGAATATAGTCAGTAGCTGAAGTAAATTACTACCTTGTACTGAATCTTTATCACATGAATCTGCTTGGTTTGTTTTGCTTTGTCTTCTTCTATTCAGAAAGTAATACCAATGAATTGTCAGCAGTGCTGCATACAGTGCTCAGAGGACAACCTCTTTTTTGTCAAACAGGGCCAAATTTTTCCTTGTTTTGTGCCTTGCTGAACATGGCATAAGGTGCAAAATGTGAGAATCATATTCTGATGTGAGATTGTATTCCATGTTCTGCACTCAGAGTAAGTTACTGAGCAAAAAATAGGAGTGGAAGACCTTTTGAGGTTAGGGGGAACAACCAGGAGTGATACCCTCTGTTCAAGCAGCAATGCCAAGGAGAAAGATGACCACAAGTCCAGAGAGAAACCATGAATGTTCAGTGAGCTTTTTAATGCTCATGAAGAGACAATCAGAACATTGGTGTTTAATAACCTAATTCCACATCATCATCAAAATCAAAGGCAGCTTTGTAATTGGTTTTTGCCTGATGCATTAAGACACAACACACCATGGCTTTGCCTTGGCAGAAGAAGATGCTGAGCTAGCTGCACCAGAACTGAGCCTGCACTCCCAGCTCTGACACGCCATTAAGCTACAATTGCGGGATTTATTACTCAGATTTGTCAAATATGTATGTCACATGACAAGCAATATGAAGCATTAACTGATTAGGAAACAGTTCTGTATGAACTCAGTAAAGCAAATACAGTTACTTTTTACTCCATGAATTTTATGCTATGCACTTTAGCATTCACAGGCTAAGGTACTTCAGAGCCACAAATCATTTGCAGCCATGAACCATAGCCTGTGAATGAGACCTGAGTCTGCAGGAAACCAGGCATCTCTAGCTAACTAAAATAAAATTTAATTCATACTTATTGATGGTAACACTAAAATGAGGGGAGGAAGGTGGGCATGTGTATAAGCTTTCAACTGAAGTGGAGCTATATGGAGGTGAGAACAGCAGAGCTGTCCAAAAGTGAGACTGTTTTTCCCTTGCTTCCAAGCTGTTTTGGGTACCACACTTTGTTATGTCAAGTCATCCCACGTACAGTCTGGTTTGGTTTGATTTTTTTGAGTCTCACACTCCCTGGGTCAGGAGAACACTGCCAAAAAGACACAATTAATGATGACGCAATAGAGACTCTTCTCCATTTGCATCCCCTTTCTGCTACCTGCAGTCCATAGTTTAATGGAGGAGAATGAAAGTGGGTAATGTAAATGTATGATGAAAAATAAAAGACTGTAAGAAAACAAGAAATTTTCTACATTCCATAGCAGCTCATTTCCAGGCATCCTAATACAATTTTTTTTTTCAAGTATATATTGTTATAAGGAAGATGCAGCCTCATTTTGGAACAGCACTGCTACACTGCAACACATTTGCAGCCTTTACATTTCAATAATTAACTTATTAATTGGAGAACTACTCTATAAATTCCTTCCAAACAGGCAGTAAAAAAAACCTATATACAGACATAGTGCATGAGTGATTTACAGGGAACGGTCACCTTTAAGCTATGTAGCAAAATAATGATTCATTCAGGTTAGATGGCTGGTTTTAGTGATGTGTACTGAACAGTTGCCATTTAATACCTCCCTATAAACTGATACATTTCAAGTTGTCACTGCTCTTTGCAGTATAAAAATTGTGACAAACATACTGAAAGAGTGATCTGTTTTCTCTTTTAGATGACTGTGCTTCCAAGATTGTAAGTGGAATAGTAAGCATGTTTGTAATTAAAGATAATATGCAATTCTTCTCTGTTATCATTTTACCTACAAAACCCCAGGGTAAAATGCCTTTAGCATGAAAAGAAACACATATGGAGCTGCTGATGGGATATTCTCTGCTTGAAGTGCAGCTTAGAGAGAGGAAACATTTTGAGCATGGATCCTAACAACAGAAAAATAAATAGGAAAAATAAATGTGCCTCTGTCTGCTCAGTACTCTTGTATAATAACTGTCTCCAAACAAACTGATGAAATAAAACTTCTCCTGGACAACCATTATGTGCTATCATATAGGAAGATGGGACTGCCTGCAATCTCTGTTCTCTGTTCGCAGCTGTCTGCAAACCCTGTCAGTGCATGGAGTCTTTCAGGTATTCCCCTTCCACAAAGGCCAAGCCAAGGCAGAGAGAAGGTCTCCTGCTGACTCCTGTGGGCTCATGGATGTGATGGAACCAATAGGAAAATACATGCCCTTGGGGAAACACCTGACTTGCATTCAAAACATGAAAATCAGTCCTCAGAAGCAGCACAGAGGTATTATCTTCCAGACAGAAGGCAAAGGGGATACATGTTACTATGAGATTTTAACTGAAGATAATACGTTTAAGCAATATCTGCTCTTTCGCAGAAACCATTAAAACTTTTGAGTATTTTCCAGCAAAACTTCCTGCAATGGGCTTTCTTTGCTCAGCAGGGCATACAGAAGCAGGAATGGCTTGATGAGGGCCTGAAGTCTGTCTTGCTACATCTACTCATGAGATCAGGCTGTAGTCCAGATGTTTTCCAGTCTTCACATTGGTTGTATGCACGCTTGTGAGACTTCATTTTGTTCTGTACAACCAAGGGTGCATGACATGTCTTAGTTATGACCCCTTGGTATCCAATTCAGAAAACAGACTAGTTCTTCTTATTAATAAAGACCACCTTACCACTGTCACCTCTCACTTTTCCTGCATTATATAATCAGGTTTTTAAATCTACAAATTTATGACCCTGGATTTAAAATTTGTCAAGGCTTTAGAATATTTAGATCAAGGATTTTTATTCTGATCCATCTTTATATCTTAATACGATGCACACACACAGTTTTGGTGATTATTTCAGGAAGCAACACCCATACCTATGCTTTAACCAGAAAAATGAGCACCAGTTCATTACACTCCAATTTATTAACATGCCTCAGTAACTCCCAGTGGAAACCAGGCACAGGTTTTCACAGGAGCATGGAAAAACTTTAGAGAACACAACAACAATGTGGTATGTGACATCTTTTAGACACTATAATGGAAAAGGCCATGGCAATTTTATGTGGACTGTATGGAAAATAATGAAATATACAAAATGTATGAGTGGAGCACTGTCACTGAAACTCTGCAATAAGATTATTTTTCTATCCAGCTCTAACTCCTGCTTCATGATGCATAGCTTATATCACAACCTAGTATTTCCCAGTAGAGCCCATAACAGTGAGAACTATTGATTAAATGTTAACCCCTTGACTCAGAAAGTTGAAATTTCACAAAGTGCATCCCATTACCAGCAATAGTAATGTGTCAAGAAAGAGAAACAATTCCTAACAGTTGCAGAATTTCTATCTGTGGATTTGAATTTAAATTAAAACAGTTCAAAATTATTTTCACTGTATGCAATTGTAAAACAAGTACACTTCAAAATATAGTATTAGACAGTGTAACCTGTGCGTGTGCACACACATATATTTACACTATAGTGATAAAATATTATGTGCAAATTAGCAAATAGAAAAATAAATATTAATCTGTATATGGATTTCAACATACTGTTATGCTAAAATGTGTATGCGTTTTCAACTACTCATCACATTAACTTTGGAATTTTCTAATAATTGGTTATTTGCATATATAATTATTGAAATTGCACAAACTCTTTAAGAATATAAATGTGCATAAAATGCATGTCTTTTTTCCCTTAAAGTAAGTTAGTTTACCTTGAATTCCTTCATCGGTTTTCTTTCTGAAATTCAACTTCTTCCTGGCAATTTTTTTTCTTAAAACTTTGACATCTTATATGTAAGACAAGCTCACATGTTTTCATTTTCGTAACGAAATATTTATGAGAAGTAGGATTTTCTTTATCTGAAGAAAATATATAATTTAAGTCAGAAGATGTTCAAACTCTACAAGCATAACTGGCAAATTTAGAAATAGGCAATTCTCAAAATATTAATTCATATGGAAAACCCTGGGGTTCACACAGCAGAGCAAAACCTCAAGGTGAGAAATACTGGAATTCTCTGTATTGCTTTCTCTGGGTGGATACTTTTGACTTCATAATGCAAAAATGATTTTATTCACAGTGCCTTATACTAATAATGCTGTCAGCAGATATAGCTTCCAGGGAAAAAAACAACCAAACAAAAAACAACATGAAGTTGTAAAATTATAGAACTGGGTCAAAACTTTGTGGTTTTGTCTGTTCGTTTGGTTTAGCTCTTTTTTTCTTTATTACATACAAAATTAATATCACTGATTGTAGGCATTGCAATTAGTTTTGTTATTGCTCTGGACATCAATGGCCAAAGACCTTTAAACACCTGCTTTCACTAGAAGCTACCTCTTAAATACATCAGAGGATAGATGTGTCTACATTTCCCAGTGGCACTGAATCAAGACACAGCATAGTGAGTCAGTGTGTAAAGCACTGTTGTATCTGCCTCAGAAATATTTGTAGGACATCCTTAAAACATCTTAAGCAACACACTATTGCAGTCAGAGGCTCTATACATCAAACCCATGTTTATGCAGTAACCCATGAGATTACTACTTCGGAAAGTCCTTACCAAGGGCGTAGTCAATGGTAACAATATGATGGCTTTCACTTATCAGGAGCAGTGTAAAATCCAAGCACTGTACTAAATAAGGAGGCAACATATGAGAAGTCCTGCAAGAGTTTTACCTTTCATTACAGGGAATTCCACTGTACTGGAGTTTATGGACTCATGATTTTATGGAGTGTGCTTTTGATTACTTATTTTTTTTATCTAGATCTATTGAATCACTTTCATTTACTTTCTGGGCAGGCTGCAAGTTATTGTGTGACAAGTCTTTAGTGCTTGCAAACAGTACAGGGCAATATTCATCACAGAAAATAGCTGTTCCTGGAAATGCTTTCTGGGATCTAGTTCTTCCATCCCACCCACCCCCACACTCCCGTATTTCTTGGGCATGAGAGGTTATTTTTGACACTATGCAGAAAGGAGATGGTGGTCAGAGGTCCTTTTACATTTTTACAAGTCTTGATGTATTGTTCATAACCATACATAATATTGAACATTACAAAGGTGCAGTTTAATCAATGGACAAATTACAATTAATAGTAAATCTATATGCAAAAATAATTTGATATCACTGCACAAATCCAACCTGAGGCTTTGTCAGAGATGGCATCACAACAAACAGCTAGTGTTTCTTACTAAATTTCTTTAAAACCTAAACTAACTGGACAGCATTGCACACGCGGAGAAACCAGGCACATGGTGCCTCAGTTCCCTTTGCTCTCCTTTCTTCCCTGGGAAATCAACCACAGTTTTTGTCCTCAGAAAGTTCACTGTGCAAAGGGACAAGTCAAAGGCAAGGCATGGGAAGGAGGTAGCTGGATGCATTTCTCAGTGTGGTTACACCTTCTTGGTCTGAGCCTAGGTGGATCGGCCTTGCTAAATCTCCACTGAGTGATCTGTATAGCAACCAGAATAAAAATAGATGCCACAGCCCCTCTCTCTCCTTGTTTTAGACTGCCCAGAGGATGGTCACCTGCTATGCAGAAGTGTGCAACCATTCTCTTCTTCCATGTCATAAGCAAAGGTTAAAGTATGCTCACAAGAAGTGAGAAGTCTGGAGTTCTAGGTCCCTCACAGACACAGGAAAATCTACTTTTTTTCATTTCCCTGGGAAATATCCAGATATGTACAAAAATGTCCCTGGGAAGTGCCCAGACCATCAGGCTGTGATTCAGCCAGGATGTTTGTTTCTCCCACTGAGGCTGTGACTCCTGAGACAGGAGTGGAAAATCGATGGAGCTGGAAAGGGAAGGTAATGGGCAGGAAGGAGCCCGGCACTCTGAATTCTCTGCTATCATGCTGCAGAGAGTGAAAACACAAATCAGTTCCAGAAAGGATTAGACTAATTCATGAATGATAGGCCCATCAGGACCTATTCAGTACAAAGGCAGGGACAACTTCATCTTGCTCAGAAAGTCTTCAAATCGCTTACTGATGGGAGAAAATGCGTATCAGTAGAAGGATATTTCCATATTTATCTTCTTTATCATTCTTCCCTGAACATTGACTCAGAACAGGGTGCTGGGTTAGGCAGACTCCAGGTCTGAACCAGAAGGACTGTTCTATTGGATTTTCTTCTGCAAGGGAGGTAGCTCTAACTCCCAACCTTCATTATGTGTTTTATATTAAATAGTCATTGATGGGAAACAGTGGGAGGCATTAAAACAAGCAGAAATAAACTTGCAGTCAAGGTCACCCTCAAGTAAAAGCAAGAAACATGCAGAAGAGAAACAATGAATGAGGGGACTCAGTTCAACATCAACAATACAGGAGATCTTAGTGCTCCTGCTGTCCTTGTGAATGTGCCAATCCATGACATTTCAGCTGGCTGCAGTTGTGTGATGTACACGTTTCTCGCAGGGAACAGAGGACAATGTTCATTCACATAGACCGCTAAACAGATGACAGATGATAATGACTTCATGTCACAGGTGACCCAAAGGTGAAGGTCTCCGTATCTCATTATGCAGGCTCTTAGCTGTCCAGAAATCTCAAGTACTTTTTGTCAGGCCCACAGTTCTTGTTGGGGAAGAAAGCATTCAATCATGCAAAATATTTCTCTCCCTTTGCCAGATCCTTCCTTCAGGATGGGAAGTCCCTCAGGCTTTACAGGTCTGAGATACTGTATTTGGAAGGTTATTTTTACCGGCTTGTAAAGCCTGAAGGAGGCATCACTAGTCCCAAGCACACAGAGCTCTAATTGAAACTGTTCCCAGCAGCTCTGTATCTACATATACACATCCTGATTATGACAAAGCTCATGAATAATCACTGGTATGAACTTGTTCCTCATTGTCACAAGTTCAGGAAAGCAATGGGGATCCAATTGCATCACCCGATCCCTCTGCATGGCAAAGATGACAAAGTTCCCATTTTCTAAAAATAATTACATAGCCCAGCGTGAATTTGTGCGGCAAAGGACGCCAGGATGACTCACAAGCACAGAGATTATGAAAATGTATTCGTGCTGCAGCATTAGGATTAAGACAGAGTGAAGTTGTAAATATTCAGCTTCACTTCAGGTTTCACCTCAGATCTTCAAACTTCTGGCTAACCCCATTTGCAGAATTAACTCTCCATTGTTGTTTCCTTAAGCACCCAAAAATATTCCCTTCTAAAAGCTTTTACATGCGACAAAGCAAATTCCTCTGCTTTTAGTGCAGTGCTCTCCGTCTCTTGTTAACATATGCAGTTTTCAAAGGAGGAAAATAGGAGCCAGGCAATTTATGTTTTCTGACCCTATGAATCTAAAATGAGATGGTTTCATTGTCTTTCTTTATCCACACTGTAATTGCTGTTCCTGGTGTATTTCCAGAATGCACCTCTCCAGGGATCCATACACAATCACAGTATATTAGAATATTTCAAGGCTTTTGTTTTCTTCATGGCTTTTGCAATGTTTTACTTTCATATTCCTGATCCTTGCTGGCATGTACTGGAGAACCTCCACTGAAGTCAATGAAATGTCATTTATTTGTGTATGCCCAGGGTTTGATCTGAGACCTTTGCTTTCATCTGTCTTGTATCACAGCCTAAAATGTTTACTGTATAGTTTACTCTTTTGTAGAGTATAAATACATATGGTTATATATGCAAACTGTATATCAAACACTCAAGTAAACTTGTGTGACCATGATTATAGAAAGTAATAGGACTATCAATAATGTCAATAAAATTATTTTCAACATCCTAGATAGACCCAAGTAGTGGAAGGTATAGAGTGAAATCTTGTCTCAAGATGGAAAAGAGATCAAGATCAGTAACATTCATGGTACTTTCCCAGAAAACTGAGATACTTTCTATTGGTTACTCTGATCGTCCAATTCAACATTGGCAGGTAGAATTTAGGGTTAGGTCTGATCAAACTGGATATGTTTGTTATAAGAGAAATTTGGATTTTATTAGAAAGAGATGGTTTTGAAACATGGCTATAACAGTAAATTTCTTCCCTTGAAAATGGTATTTAGGAAAAATCTTGATTCCAAATGCAAGATGTAGCATTTATGTCAAAATACAGACATTTTAACCTACATATTGTACAGTTTTGGTTTTGTATTATTTTATTTCATTTCATTATACTCAGTAGCAGGTCTATAAATACTGTATCATGTAAAGCCTAAAACTGATATGTCATGGAAAAACCAAGCATGCATATATATATATATAAAAATTCAAAATGTAACTTTGATCTCTTTCAACGATAGTAATTCTAAAAGAAAATGCTTTCAACTGCATTTTTTTTTCTTGGTGGCTTTGATTTCAACGAGCAAACACTGAAAAACATCCTAGTGCTTCTATATACTATTTTCCAATAAATTGTTTTGACAAAATTCTTTGACTAAATTTGTTCAAGCTGCAGGAGAAGTAGCTGATAAATGTGACTGAGATAATAACCGGAGACTGCAAATTTTTCCCCATGAAGGCAGCTATGAAAGTCCCCATCCTTGCAGGCTTTGAAGACCTGACTAAAGTCTGAGCAACCTGGTCTGATCACAGTTGTCCAGCAATCAGCAGTCAGTTGCACTGGAGACTTCCTGCAGCTCCTTCCAACTTAAACTGTCCTACTGTTCTCCAGTTCTAGGAGATGTGAATTATGTTGTGGAGCTCCCAATGCTTTCCAAGGTAACTGAGGAGTCAATGTGCTACAGATCACACTTTCTAAAATTTCTATTTTAGTTACTCATAGAATGTTATTTCTTTGCTAGAGTCACCAGTAGGAGTGGGTGACTGGGCGAATGTATTAATGACACACTTCTCTGCTCTTCTCTGTTATATCCAATGATAGGACAAGAGGCAATGGGTACAAGCTGGGGCATAAGAGGTTCTGCAGAAATGCAGGAAAAACTTTTTTACTGTGAGGATGACAGAGCATTGAAGCAGGCTGCCCAGAGGGGTTGTGGAGTCTCCTTCTCTGGAGACATTTAAAACCTGCCTGGACGTGTTCCTATGTGACCTGCTCTAGGTGATCCTGCTCTGGCAGGGGGGTTAGACTAGATCGTCTTTCGAGGTCCCTTCCAACTCTTAACATTCTGCGATTATGTGATTCTAAGAAAGGTATAAGCTCAAATTAGTCACTGCAAAGTCTTCTGGAGACCAACCACAACTTCCAGCCTAGAAATTCTAGCAGATGCATGAAATATCACGGACAGTGTGTTACCATGATCTATAGCAGGGTTACTGAAGGATCAGAAGGAAAATGAGAGAGGTAGATATACCATTAGGGGAGAAAGAATATACAGTCTTAGGAGCTACTGGTCTGGTACAGCTATCACTGAATCATGTGCTTCACAGCTGTAGATTGATTTGTATTAACGTATCCTTCCAAAGCCAGGTTCACTATCAGCATTGTAATATTAAATGTGAATCATCATAAAATAAATGCCACATATTTATCATTTTCAGCTTCACAAATGCCAAACTACTTGTATTCTGTCTTAATAAGATATATAGCAACATCACATGAACACCTTGGAATTATTTATTATGATAAAAAAAATAAACTAAAATAAATACAGAAGCATAGAACAATACAAAGCAGAGCCAGAAATGTGAGCATCTTCAAAGCTGAAATTGCTTTTTGCCCCCAACCTTTTGCTTTCACCTGCATTCTCAGAAGCCCAGGATAAAAGATTAACTTTCTGATATGCCTATTCTTACGAGCACCACATTTGGGGTATTGTAAAATATTGCCCGCACCTTACAAACTTTCATCTTTCTATACAGTCTTATTATTAGTGACCTGCTCTGAAGTTGAGGGTTCAAGTGGAAGTAGCTATGAATTAACTGTACCTGCTTGCTCTTTTTTGGGGGAGGGTGATATTTTTTCCCAGTCTGGGCCTAAAGATTTTGCCTCAAGCTCATCTATTTTGGACAAAAGCAGATAGAGCAGGTGCTGTGTTCACTTGTAGAGAAAACATGTGAAGATCTCCTCCCCTTAAAAAAACAAAGCATTTGAACCAAAGTAGCAAAGTAAAAGAGTGGACACACAGAGAAAATGTGGTTATAAGATGTACCTGCAGAGCATAGCACTGCTGTGGTTTGTGCTGCAGTTTCAGCAGCACCTTTTGGCACGTGGCAGGAGAAAGTGTAAAGGACTTGCTGCGTGGGATTCTCCGCTCACCGTGGGTGTGAGTCAAACAAACCCCATGTTGCACAATGTGGTACTGAAGCAGGTCATGGGTCTCAGGGCAGCTATAGGTAATACTCAGCAGAAAACCAAGCTGAAAGAGATTTTGATCCAGGGAGAGAATCCCAGCAGTTTGTTGATCTTAGTAACTGTCCATGATACAATAGATTTAAGAGTTTCCTAATCAGTACAAAATTTTTCATGCAAAACAATACAGGACATTAACTACTGAAGTTTGTATAACAGTGGCTTGTATTATCCTCAACCATAATCATGCTCCTATTATGTCCAGTGCTTTAAACACACACACAAATTCTTCATGCCTCAAGAACTTGCAGTCTAGTGACTATGGGGCAGATCATCACAGTAATTTTGGTACCTACAAATACAAGGGAGCGCCCACTGTGAATTTCTAAAGGAAAGAGAGGTAGAAAACACAGCTTCTAACTTCAGCCCTCAAAGACATAACTGTCTTGTCTAAACTAGTTTTCCAGGATACTCTCCTAATGGTGAGATACATAGGCATCTCTCAAGGCAGACTTACTGCATCCTAAAATAGGACATCTACTATGTATAGCATTTAAATTCTAAAGCCAAATGATGGAGACATTTTTCATAATTTTGAGGAAAAAGAGCTAAAATTAAGATGAAATTTTCAGTAAAATCTTCCATCTGAATTTTTAAAATAATAAAACTAAATATTAATATTGCATTCTGAAATAATACTATAAATAATTCTTCTTTTATATCCTTTCCTCTTTTCCTTTATTCCTTTGTGAAACTTTTTAATAATAGAAGTGATTTTTTTTATTATTTTTTATTTCTTTTATTTAGATTGGAATTTACTTCATTTTTTTTCTGCATCTCCAGCTTTTTAGAACTGCCTACATTCTGAAATGTATGACCACAAGTATACCTGGAGCATAATAATTTCCATAAAGAAGAGGGCAAGAGAAGAAAAAAGGAAGTGGAAGGGAAATGCACACGTAATTCCCACAGACAGAAGTGTTTAAATGCTACCCACTCTATTTTGATACACTAAGAAAAAGGAAGAGGTAAAACTTTAAAAAATATAAAATATTTCATTGTAAAGCTTTTTCTTTCGGTATGAAACCACAAATAAACCTTATTTATTTCTTTCTCTCCAGTTTACAACCATAACTGATTTGAATTTTTTTTTTTTCCTGGAAAAAACATTACTATTTACTGCTTATAGCCAAAATTAGATACTTGTAAGAATTTCTAAAGGCAGTAAAGAATCTTCCCCTCCAAACCACAGGTAATTCAAAGAGATGTTTGGGACCTTAGCAACCTGGCCAGCCACACCACATATAGACTGCCAGCAGACCTTTGGTGCAAAACTAATCACCTAGTAAAGATCAGAAGAGCAGACTAGGCTCATACCACTATTGATCTACAGCCAGAAACTCGTGTGTTTGACAAGGATCTCTACGGTATAATAAGCCACAGTCAGAGTGTTTAAGTAGATATTTAGATTAAGGCACCATCCCCCACCATTAATAAGGTTGTGTTAAGGTTACATTCAAGTCATCATCACCACTTGCTGTTTCTGCAAGTCCCTTAACAATCAGGCACCGAGCAGATAAGGTGGTGTTCAAAACTACAATTTACAGTTAGAAATTGGAAGGATAAATCTCCAAGAAAAGAGCTGAGCATAATTGTAGCTAATTTTTAATGGGTTTTCTGTAATGAATATAGGGAATTTTGAAGACTGGATAAGCCAGGAAAATGGCAGTGTGGGGAACAAGATGGCATCTCAAGCACTAAGAGGTCATCTGTGATTTGAACTGATTGCAAATGAGATCTCCCTATTATGTTCTGTCTTTTTTACTTTTAATCTGTGCTTCCTCTCACTGTTTAGAAAAGGCTAATGTTGATATATCCCGTGCAGTGCAGGGAGTCCTCACAGAATGTAAAGGGCAACCAAGGTGAATCAGTACCAGGATACACACTAGTTGTTAAAAATTTCCAGGCTACAGCATTCATTTTAAATGTGTCTTATTCTTTCACCTCAGTGCAGACTGAATGTTTGTCAATGCACTGCTTATTGACCTTGTGCTCATACACTGAACCAAAGCACTGTATTATCACAGAACTGTTTCTTGCCTTTGCCGTGTTTGTAATGCACTTTGCAAAGTCCGTATCTCATAAGATTTTGTAATGCTGAAATGCATTGTAAGAAGAGAGAAAATCATGTAACCAAAGCATTCAAGTGCTGCAGAACTGAGAACATTCCCAAAGAACTCAGCTTAAAAATACATTTTGGACATCACAAAAAAAATCTCTTTGCACCATGTGTTTTCTTTCTCTGAATAAAGGTAATAGAATTCTCACTTCAGAGACACTTAACTAAAGCACATTTCTAATACCATAATCCACTGAGCTCCATAACACCTTCTTGCTTTGATTTCTAATGTTCCACATTTAGTAATCACCTAGTTTGTTCTGGTCGGTAATAGGAATAGTATTTATGGGTGAGAATTGCTCTGAACAGCTCCTGTCCTTGAGAAGCCATTCACTGCACTTCTATTCCTCACAGGCTATGCTCTGTCATATTTAAGAAGCTGCTCACACATAAAATACTGTGGCTTCAATTCCAGGGGTATAAAGCTTTCCTTTTCCAAACCAGAAAACCCACTGTTCCTATGTATTCCTGAATAATTTTTGTGCTGGTAATTTTTGTACAGGGAGTACCCGACAAAGATATAAGAGATACTTAAAGGAATATGTGCTATAGGAACAGTAGCTTGTAAGTTTTAAATACAACAGTGGTTGGTACAAAGAAATAAATCAGCAGAAAATTCTTGCTTTTTACAACTATTTTCTAATGGAGATTGTTTTGGTGATGTAGAGGAACTAACTATAACCATGATAATAGCTCCACAAGAGTCTGCATCTCTAACCGGGTGGCACTCCTGCAAAGATGCCCTTTAAGATGTTTGGCCCAGCAGGCTACTTCCTGCCATGGTAGAAGAGGGTTCAGTCAAGACTTCACATCTACAGGAACCTTGACTGTTTCACTTGTCTCTTTTTTTTTTTTTTTTTACTCAGGACAAATACTCCCTTGACAGGCTGCTAAACCTCTTAATTTTCTTTGAGTTTGGATGAAAGAAAGTCAAATCCAGACTGAGTAAGATATTGTTCAAGAATATTAGGATATAGCACGGTAGAAGTCAGAGAGCTGAATAGTACCAAATTGAGCAGATGAGTTGCAAGTCATACATAGCTGATAAATCATGGTGCAAAAATATTTCTAACTTCATACCTGTGAGAAAAGAGAGGTATCCCTGATTACCTCACCTCTCTAACACAGTGCTAAGATACTGCCTTTGCAATTGGATGAAAATTTTTAAGTGATCTATGAGCTGGATCTTATGGTTTTTTTATGGATATTCCCAAGACATAACTGGTCTACCCAGTCTTCTGAAAATGTGTTTTCCGTTCTGGAGTATGGGCTCTGATCCTCCTTTTCAATTATACAAAGCTCTTCTGTGACTGATTAACACAGTATAGATAGAGATGGGAGGTAGTCATGCCCTCTCTATATTGTCACACCAGAGACAGGGTGATGCCAAAACCCCAGAAAGTGTCTTGACTTTGCTTTTCCAGGAATTCCTGCTATTTCACTTGATTGTTATGAGAAACTTCAAGGACTGCAGACACTTTTGAGCCAAAGGGGAAATATCCCTACAATACAACTTTTCTTTTAATTGTATAAAATGAAACATCTGTACAGAAAATCAAATGGTGTAACTTGGCTTCTAAAAGGAAACATACCCTGACAGGGGCATGGCCACCACTCCCCATCTAAGAGATCCATGGGTGTATCCAGAACACGCAAGCAAGGCCTTTTTTTATTCAAAACAATCAGAACTGTTTTGCACTTCTAATACTACTGAAAACTCCTTGCAGAGAGATAAGTATAACACAGGTAAGGTCAGATAAGCTTAAAGCAAGCAGCTGAATACCCTAGCTGTAGAAATCCTAAGGCCATCTCTTATAGAGAAAGTTCCATTAAAATACAGATTGTATCAGAGAAGAGATGTAGCTTTGTACTTTAAAACTTGCCTATTGTGCAAAAGGCATTAGGCTTATATCAGTCTAGCTGAGATTTTTATGGCAATTTAGATGATGGCAAATTATTAATGTAGAAGTACCTGTTTTATCGAGAATATCACTGCTTTTTGTCTGATTTTCATCGTGTGCCATATGTACAGCAGTTGATCAAAGGCTGTGAATGCATTATTTCTTGCCTCGCTTATCATTTCTGAGAAAAGATGAGGAGGAGGAGAAGGGAGGGACAGAAGATGATGAGCAGAAATAGAAAAGTTTCAAAGTACATCAAATAAGGCTGTCCATAATAGATTCCTTTTAATGAAGGGCATCATTAATCAGCTGTAATGGTGGCTAAGAGTGTTAGTGAAACAGTACATAAGCTGAAAAAAGCAGCCTCCAAGAATAAATGTACACTGCATTGCAGCAGACATGCTTCTCATTACTTTAACTCAAATGTCACTAGTTAATGGGGAAAGAGATTTAGCAACTGTCCTACATGATAACACTAGTTTCTTCATCAGCTTCTCTCCAGGCACCTGACTGGTATACCTGTGCAACATGCCAACAGCAGATATGCATTTATGAATACTTTCCAGACTTTTTTTTTTAAATACCTTCCACCCAAAAAAAGAACTCCGGGGGGGGGGTGGGGGGTGGGGTGGGTGGT